>JXTC01000016.1:1299450-1374487 GCA_002914845.1 Trema orientale | reverse complement strand
CCAAAATCCAGTACAACATGATCGTACCAAACACGTCGAAGTGGACAGATTTTTTATAAAGGAGAAGTTAGATGAAAAGATTATGGAGTTGCCTATGATTCGATCAGAGGATCAACTGGCTGATATCCTTACCAAGGCAGTCTCAAAAAAAATGTTCTCAAAATTCTTAGACAAGTTGGGCATGTGCAATATATATGCACTAACTTGAGGGGGAGTGTTGAATTACAATTGTATCAATTAGAATTAATTACAAAATATTACAAATATATTTGTAATTAATTAGGAGATATTTTTTGTAATTAATTAAGAGATTTGTTTTAGTCCTATAAATTGTGTCTTTCTCAGAATCAATATATAATGAAAAAAGCCATTTTCTATATCTTCCACGTGCTCTTCTCTGCCCAAACCATCCAAGTAAAGAACACGGAGATTATTCAAGTTTCTGAAATCTCGTAGCTGAAAGTTTTGGTCGGGGCGAACACTTATCTTCTTCAATGTTCGAAGGCTTATGCATCTTCCAATCCCTTTTGGCCAACTTGGACCGCCATGCTCTACATAAAGATGTCTCAAGTTAATCAGCCTTCCAACCTCTTCGTTTAGTTCTGTAACCTGACAGACAAGTCTCAAGGTTTGAAGATTAAACAAATTACCAATAGCAGGAGGTAACTCCATGAACTTAATGGCAGCATATGCACTGAGATATCTCAAATGTATCAACTCACCAATATTATTTGGGAGTTCCATTGAGATTCCACTCAAACTTAATGTCCTAATATATGTCAAATCTAAAATTTGATCCGGAAATATGCGAGTAGTAAGTGAATTATAGGAAACCATGAGAGACTGTAGATTCATTTAATTTGAAATTGAGACGGTTGGAACACTGATCTCTGCTGAAATCATTAAGTTCAGATGACGAGCGTTCAATTCCACTCTTTTCTGTGCGTCAAATGTTGATACAGTGGAGTATTCCTTCAACGTGAGAAATTGCGTAAAATCATGCACAATATCATGCATTGTATAACACATTCATCATATTCATCGTAATCATATTCAAATTCTTGAAAAAATGATCGCATCGCTAAACTTCGAAAACAATTTAGACCTATTAGTTCCAATTCATGATCATTGTCGTACGACTTGAAATAACCTTGTGCTATCCACTGTTGGATCAAATCATCTCTATCAAACTTGTAATCTTTTGGAAAGATGGCACAATATGAAAAACAACGCCTCTCTACAGGTGGCAAATCATAGTAACTCAATAACAATGGACAGAAAAGTTCCTCCTTTACATTTTCTAAGTCCCATATATCACTTTTCAATGTATCATGCCACTCTTCGGTCTTTTTAACACGTAAAAGACTCCCTAAAGTCTTAGCAGCAAGAGGCAAGCCATTGCATTTACGTGCAATTTTTCGACCAGTCTCTTCAAAATCTTCCCTCTCTTGTTCTGTCTTTCCAAAAAATGCTATTTCACTTAACAATAACCAACAATCTTCTTCAGACAACTTATTCAAGCGGATCATATGCATGTCTCCAATCATTTTGGCGACTTTCTCACTCCGAGTTGTAACCACGACTCTACTTCCAGCCGCACCAGACCTCAACACTCGTTCTAGCGGTGCCCACACATTGTACCGATCAGTCCACACATCATCTAGGACCAGAAGAAACTTCTTGCCCTTAATAGATTCATGAAATAGGCGCATTAATGCCTCTGACCCAACGACATTTGGAGCCTGACCATTGAGTTGCTCGATGATTTCTCTGGCAATTTTGACAATTTCAAATGGGTCAGAAACACAGACCCAAATTATCTGACCTTTAAAATGGGCCTTGACCTCGTCATCGTTGCAAACATTTTTGGCCAGAGTAGTCTTTCCGATTCCTCCCATCCCTACAATGGGAATGATTCTGAGTTGTTCCTCATCTTCTTGGTTACTCCCACTCAACATAATTCGATAAGGACGTTACTTCAAAGAAAAATGAGCTTTGACCTTGAGCTTCAGGAGTATCCATCCATGGCTTCCGTGGGTGCCTCTGCTTCCAAAAACTATTTAAAAATATTCACATGTTTAGTCCCTTAATATTTCCGATGCTTACGAGGACCTGTCTTTTTAATATAGAATAAATAAATAAATGCTACCGTTGAAGATGCAGTCATGGCTATTAAGGGATTAGTTTATTCCCATTGGTCAAAACACCATAGGATAAATAAGCAAATATTGTACGTGTATATCATGTTATTTGACATTTTCAGTCCATCAGATTTAAAAGCGTGCTGACAAAATTGAGTTAATCCATACGTCTTGCAATCAGTTCACAGACAATGTTACAAATTTATTGAAGAACAGAACTTTATTGAAGAACAGAACAAAGTATATACACCTAGCCACAGGACTTGAGCCAAACCCCTCATGAAGAATCTATACAGAATATCAGAACAAAATTACGAAACAATTAGAAAACACTTTTAAACTTGACCTCTATATTTTCTACATCTTGAACCATCAAGAGAAACATTAAAATCAATGAAATTAGGCGGATAATATAACCAGTAAAATCTGTTCGATAGCAGACCAAAGTCTGCTACACTATAATGTCCGAAACAAGGAGCCACTCTCATCAAAGCTAACTTTCTCAAAGAAGATACTGCCAAACATTTCCAACTATCCAAGACACTTTAGCATACTGGTTTTAAATGTGATGAATTGTTGTCATTACTCTCATTTCATCTTCATGAAGTGGAATCTCAAAAACCAATTGTATGAATCTGATGCATGAGACAGCCAAGCTCTAAGCCACAAAGAACGGCAATCATTAGAGGAATCTTCCCATCTTTCAAGTGTGAAATTGGTCTTCTAGCTATCAGTACTTCCCAAACTTACAAGCTTTTCAGTTGTCTCGGAACTCTGAGCTAACAGGGAAAAAAAATGTAGATACATTAGATCAGAACCAAGAAGACAAAAAGGAAATAACAATAATAACTAAAAATCTTGTCGATAGAAAGCAATAAATTATTGTTTTCACTTTATTTTCATTCTCTACTACTGTTTCTGTGCTTTTAGTACTTTAGTCTCTATTATTTCTCTGCTATACTAGTTCAATATTTCAGAAAATAATCAATTAATATAATGCTTGATCAATGTCAATCACCCTTTTTTCCAGAATTATCCACATTGAGACATCAATACAACCAATCAGAAAAACTCTTGATGAAAACTTTTGTTGCTGCTTCCTATTAAGACATTTAGGTTGGTTTTGACTTGAAACCAGGTCTGGAAGGGAGAGAGAAACACTACAGAACCGTAATTCTTTTATTAAAAAATCGATAACTACAGGGTACAAAATGATTCTTATTTAAAGACACTGAATAGGAATAAAATCCCTTAGAATCAGGTCAATAAAACAGAAAAATAAACTCCTAAATAACATCCCTATAAAATAGGGATTATTATTTGAAAACTTAAAAGAAAAGATCAGCTAATAGATTAGCTGGCTGAAATCTCAGCTGAAGGATATTCAAATGAGTTTCAGATTTTAACGCTCCCCCTCAAGCTGAGTCATAGAAGTCCTACATCCTCAGCTTGTTCAACAATTTTTCAAACACCTGTCTACCTAGACTTTTTGTAAGGAGATCAGCAGCTTGTTCAGAAGATGTAACATGCGAGATGCAAATAGTTCCATCTTCGATCTTCTCCTTTAGGAAATGACGATCAACTTCAATGTGCTTGGTCCAGTCATGATGGACAGGGTTATGAGCTATACTGATTGCTGCCTTATTATCATAAAATAGCTTTATTGGCTGGTATCTTGATATGTGAAGTTCTTCTAACAGTAGCTTCAACCATATTAACTCACATACTCCATTGGCTAAGGCTCGTAGTTCAGCTTCTGTAGTACTTCTAGCAACAACAGACTGCTTCTTGCTTCTCCATGTTACTAAATTTCCCCAAACAAAAGTACAATACCCTGAAGTAGATCTTCTATCTATAACTGATGCAGCCCAATCAGCATCTGTGTAAGCTTCAATGCTTCTCACATCTCCTTTCTTGAAGAACAACCCTTTTCCAAGACAACTTTTTAGATACTTCATAATACGATACACAGCTTCCATATGTTATTTGTATGGTGTATGCATGAACTGACTTTTTATGCTAACTGCAAAAGCAATGTCAGATCGAGTATGTGAAAGATATATTAGCCTTCCTACAAGACGTTGGTATCTTCCTTTGTCTACGGGTATACCTGTTCTTTGGTCTCCAATTTTCACATTAGGATCCATCGGAGTATCAACTGATTTACAACCCAATAAACCTGTTTCTTCTAGCAAGTCTAGAGTATATTTTCTCTGTGATACAGATATTCCCATTATATTCCTTGCAACTTCCATACCAAGAAAATATCTGAGAGTCCCCAAATCTTTGATTTCAAAGTCAATGGCTAGTTTCTTCTTAAGTCTTACCATCTCAGCAGAGTCATTTCCGGTCAAAATGATATCATCTACATAGACAATAAGTATAGTTACCTTACCCCTCATGTGTTTGTAGAATAGTGTATGGTCTGAATGGGCTTGCGAGTATCGTTGAAGAATAATTGCCTTGGTAAATCTGTCAAACCAAGCTCTAAGAGACTGTTTGAGACCATAGAGAGATTTTTTCAATTTGCATATTTGACCACCTTTGTCTTTCTCCTCGAATCCTGGAGGAAGATCCATATAAACTTCTTCTACAAGCTCTCCGTTAAGAAATATATTCTTGACATCTAGCTGTTGGAGTTACCAGTCTAAGTTTCCAGCAAGGGAGAGAAGAACACGAATGGTATTCATCTTAGCCACTGGAGCAAATGTCTCTCAGTAGCCAATCCCATATGTCTGTGTGAATCCTTTGGCAACAAGTCTCGCCTTGTAGCATTCAACAGACCCATCTGACCGGTGTTATATGGTAAACACCCATTTACAACCAACAGAGGATACTCCATGAGGTTTTTTCACAACCTCCCAAGTCTCATTCTTGTCAAGAGCTTTCATTTCATCAATCACTGCTTCTCGCCACTTTGGGCTGCATGGCTTCATCAACAGTTTTAGGAATCTCATTATCTGCCAGATTAGTGACAAAGGCTTACAAAGATGGCGACAAGTGATTATAAATTAGCTATAGGATGTTGTGTGCAAGATCTCACACCCTTCTTTAAAGCTATAGGAAGCTCAAGATCACTAAATTGAGAAGGATTAGGTACCATACCTGAACTCGGGGTAGATGTGTGACCGTGTTCGATCGGCACAGGTAGGTTTTCTACCCTTTGAGTTGTTTTTCGGCGTGAATAAACACGAAGTTCAGGTGGTTGCGTGTTTTCCCCTTGTTGTGTGTCTCCCCCTTGATCGGATTGCTAACTATTATGTGGATGTATCGTTGACAGATTAGGTATAGATTTATTCTGGGGTTCGGGAAGATTTTGTTGAACTGAAGATTATGGAGAAAGGTCCAAACTAATAGGAAGAGACCAAAAATTTTGTTCTTCATTCTCTATTGTCTCCCTCTGAAGATAATTTTTGGGATAAAAGGGTTTATTTTCGAAAAATGTTAACATCCATTGACACAAAACATTTTTGCTTTTATGGAGAATAACACTTATACCCTTTTTGTGTTGCTGCATATCCCAAAAAAATGCATTTTATTGCTCTTGGCTCAAGTTTATTTCTGTTGTGTTCATGAACATGCACAAAAGCAGTACAACCAAAAATTTTTAGTGGGAGAGAAGTGAAAGATCGAGTGTGAGGAAAAATATGTGTGAAGGTGTCCAATGGAGACTGAAATTGAAGAACATTTGAGGGCATTCGATTTATTAGATAACATGCTGTAAGGACCGCATCCCCCAAAAGTATTTTGGTGTATTGGTGGTGAACATAATTGATCGGGCGACTTCTAAAAGGTGGCGGTTTTTTTTTTCGGCAATTCCATTTTGTTGTGGTGTGTTGGTGCAAGTGTTTTGGTGAATGATCCCGTGTTGTGATAAGTACCCCCCAAGAATGGAATTGAAATATTCTTTTCTATTATTAGTATGAAGAATTTGGATATTGGAGTTATACTGATTTTTAATCATGGAATGGAAATTTTTAAACACTTGTTCAGCGTCAGATTTTTCTTTAAGCAAATACAACTAACACACACGAGTATGATTATCAATGAAGGTTATAAACTAATTTTTGCCATAATGATTATGAATTCTAGAAGGTTCCCAAATATCACTATGAACCAAAGAAAAAGGCCTAGAAGCTTTATATGGTTTTGAGCGAAACACAACTCTTTGATATTTAGCAAACTGACAAATTTCGCATTGAAAAATATCTTTATTTCTAAACAAGGAAGGAAATAAATGTTTTAAATAAGGACAGCTTGGATGACCTAATCGACGATGCCATAACATAACTTCTTCTATTCTAGGGGGATTCACGGTTCACAGTAAAAACTTGTTTATTCACTCCGTTATTCTTCTCAAAGTAGTATAGCCCTCCGGCTTCTCTAGCACTGCCAATCTTCTTCCCTGAGTTCCGGTCCTGAAATTCACACGTGGTTTGTGAGAAAAAAACCAAATAATTGTTATCACGTGTTATTTTACTCACTGACAAAAGGTTGTAGGATAGCTTTGGAACATGTAAAACAGATCTAAGAATAAGATTTGGACTTATTTCTATTGTTCCTATTCCAGCAATGGTTGAGAGACTACCATCAGCAACAATAATTTTGAGACTTTCTGAACTTGGAACGTAGGAAGAAAACAAGTGGGAACAACCTGTCATGTGATCAGATGCGCCAGAATCTATATTCCACGGTTCAGAATCAGCCGTGTCGCAACTAAGAGCTGATGGAAAGTTACCTTTCTGAGCCAACAAGGAGTTGCTCGGCTGTTTTTGTGGAATCAACAGCTTGTAAAGTTGCTGAAGCTGCTCCTTGGTAATAGTGATACTGCTGCTGTTCTCAACAGATCTCAATTGGGACTGATCGGTTACGGCTTGAAAGGCTCTTGAATCCCGCTTGGTATTCTTGTTATCACGCCAATTTGTTGGTCTCCCATGGAGTTTCCAGCATGTATCTCGGGTGTGATTTATCCTTTGAGAATGATCACACCAGAGATTACCAAGTTTTGGTACTCTTGTATCATTTTGAGACATTTTTTCTTGTCCACGGGAAAAATCAGGCCGGCGGACAGCAAGAGCAGAAGAATCAGATTGAATCGTGGAATCACCTAGCATAACCTTTTTTCGGTACTCTTCCCTCTTAACTTCAGCGAAAATATCTTCGATCATAGGAAGAGGTTTAGTGCCTAGCAGATGCCCTCTAACCTCATCCAGGTCTTTGTTTAATCCTGCCAAGAAATCATAAGCCCGTTGTTTTTCAACCAGTTTATAGTACTTGTCTCCACAGTCGCTGCACCAATCACGCGTATCAAACAGATCCAACTCTTGCCAAATCTGTGTTAGGGCCGCATGGTAGGTGGTAACATCTGATCCTCCTTGTCTCAGATTACGGGCATGATCTCTCAATTCGCATAGTTATGCCGAGTTGTCCACATCTGAGTAAATACGAGTAATTTTGTCCCAAAGTCTTTTTGCAAAGGTATGGACAAGATATAGAGCACCAATATGATCTTCCATGGAGTTTATCAGCCATGCTATAACCATGGCATTATTTGTATCCCAAGTAGAATAGTGTGGATCCTTAGGATCGGGCTTTACGATCTTTCCATCAATATACCCGATTTTTCCTTTGCCACGAAGAACAATCTGAATAGATTTTGACCATTGGAAAAAAAAATTTCCATTGAGTTTGAAAGAGGTAATTTGAAGAGAAGAATTATCAGGTTGAGTAGTGGCAGCAATTGTAAGGCTGGGCAAAGAGGCTTCAGCAGGAGTCCCCTTGCCGCTGTCCTTGCTTGCCCCTGTGAGGGCCTGTTTGAAACTGGCCATCTCCCCTCAACAGTATTACCATGAAACCAGGTCTGGAAGGGAGAAAGAAACACTACAGAATCGTAATTCTTTTATTAAAAAATCGATAACTACAGGGTACAAAATGATTCTTATTTAAAGACACTGAACAGGGAATAAAATCCCTTAGAATCAGGTTAATAAAACAGAAAAATAAACTCCTAAATAACATCCCTATAAAATAGGGATTATGATTTGAAAACTTAAAAGAAAAGATCAGCTAACAGATTAGCTAGCTAATAAACTCCTAAATAACATCCCTATAAAATAGGGATTATGATTTGAAAACTTAAAAGAAAAGATCAGCTAACAGATTAGCTAGCTGAAATCTCGGCTGAAGGATATTCAAATGAGTTTCAGATTTTAACATGACTAATTCATGTCGGACAACACCCTACAAGCAACAAATCATCTTCTAACTCCTGCAGGTACTTTGAATTTACAATTGTGTTTCTTTGGAAATTTTGCTAGTATAAAGAAATCTTGAAAGGATAATGCTAGGTAACCCAACTTGTTTACCAAAATTTTTGTACCAATACATATGGCAAGTGAGTTGTTACCATTTAATTAGTGTATTATAACTTACCACAAATGAATTTAATACCACTTACCAATTGAATAGTGACAAGTCACTTGCCACATGTCTTGGTATTAAAATTTTGATAAACGGATATCTAGCATTATCCACAGCCTTGTCTTTGATCAGCATGAAGGAACCTTGGATTGATTATAGAGAAAATTGTTAGTATAAAGATCAAATCAGACTTTTTTCTCATACCTCATTGTTTTGTAAGCTTTAATTTTTCACTGACACGTAATATGCATCCAATTATATCTCAATCCCCAATTAATGCAACTAGAGACTTCAATATTTTCAGCATCTATCACATATGTATGAGAGTCATCTTCATTATCTGTTGGACTCGGGAGCCAACTGGGTCTTTATTCTGCAAGGACAGAATTTCTCATTCAATAGTTTGACAATGACCCCAGCATCAGTCATATATGAATGTAGATTATCTAGTCTAATCACAAATCAACTAACTTGTGTTTACCTAGAATTTGGCCTAGGAAATCTGGAAGGGAAACTTCTATGGAGATTTAAAGTAAAACCAAACTCATAAAAGTAGAAAATAATTGTGTTACACTAGACCTTGACTCCTTGACTCCTATTTTGAAATCAAAGAAAGAAAGTTCTGTCTGTGGAGATTTGATTATCAGTAGCTTCGCTCTGTATATAGGTAAGCTCAGCTCCTACTTTTTTGCTACTTACCAAGAAGAAATGATATGCCTTAAACTCACACTCTTCTAATGTATTATTAGTGAGAAAAAAATGTCTAGAATTATAGAAGAAATTCAAACAACCAAAAGTAGGCAAACATATAAGACCAAAACAAGAACATAAGAAGGTAAAGGTGAGCTACCTGAAGAGCCAGCCATATAAGAAGAACCCCAGCTATAGCTTCATGCAAATATTTTCATGACATTGGCAGTTGTAATTCTACGTACCAATATCATTAGTAAACTGAATGCATGGAACATGACGAATCTTGGCCCACTCTTGTCCTATCTCCTTTTGGCAACTTTCTTCGAGTTTTGGTGAATGCTCAATGATCAAATGCTTTAACGGCATTGTCTCAAAAAAGTCCGGCAGTTTTTCTAGACTCCAACAATTGCTAAGCAGCAAGAATTCAAGACAAGGCATTATTCTCATAGGACTATCAACTTTCCATCCTGGAATCCCAACCCATTCACATAATGATGTC
This sequence comes from Trema orientale, assembly GCA_002914845.1. NCBI lineage: Eukaryota > Viridiplantae > Streptophyta > Magnoliopsida > Rosales > Cannabaceae > Trema > Trema orientale. The sequence goes on along the minus strand of JXTC01000016.1, from coordinate 1,364,734 downwards.
GTTCGTTTCAAAACAAGTCGTTTCAATTTCGGAAACAAAGCAACAGAGAGTCTAAATTCAATGCCGTGACTTGTTCCTTCACCGCCATTGTCAAAAATTTCCCTTCCCAAGAATTCAGGTCCCAGTTTTTTTAATTTTTCCCATAGCAATATTTCAAGTGATTCAAGTGATGGGAGCTTCCCCAAAGGAGGAGAAATTTCACAATTGGGGCAAAAATCCAAGACTAGCTTCTTCAAGTTGATTAATGTTGGCATCCAACTTGGGAAAATGATTTTACCAAAGTAATTGAATATCACCAGATGTTTTAAATTTGGATGTGGTTGTAAAGCTTCAAGAACATTCTTTTGAATTTCCTGGTCTCCATCACTCATAAAAATTAGAGTCAAGGCAAGGAGATTCAATTTGTTGTTGAGTTGCGCTTGAATAGCCTCATCCATATGCTCCTCCAGGCCCAATCCATTCAAGGAAATATCACGGAGATGATCTAAGTTTCTCAAATCTAGTAACTGAAACATTTCACGGTTGTGGCTGATATACATGTCCTTCAAAGTTTGAAGATTACTCAATCTGCCAATTCCTTTTGGTAAGGATTGTAGACTAATGGAAAAGACATAAAGATGCCTTAAGTTCATTAGTTTTGCAACCTCTTTTGGTAAGTTTTCAAGACCACAATTGTAGAGTTGCAAAGTCTGCAGATTACACAAATCCCCCATTGTGCTAGGTAGATCCCGCAATTCAAGGTTATCAGATAAATCTAGATATCTCAAATGTATCAATTCACCGATATTTTTTGGGATCTCTCTGATGCCACAGCTACTCAAGTTTAGAGTCTTAAGATTCCTTAGTCTGCCAATTCCTTTCGGCAATGAACTGAGGCCAAAAGAAGAGACATAAAGATGTCTTAAGTTTCTTAGTTTTGCTACCTTTTCAGGTAATTTCTGAAGACCACATTTCACAAGTCTCAAAGTTTGCAAATTGCACAAATTACCGATCGTACTAGGCAACTCCTTTAAATCTCCGTTATGAGATAAATTGAGATATCTCAAATGTAATAATTTGCCAATATTCTCTGGGAGTTCTTTGATAGAGCAGTTACTCAAATTTAATGTCCTAAATTTGTCCTAAGACACATCAAGTATGAAAATAGATCAGAGCTTAAGGCAGCAATTTTTGGACCCAAAACTACAAAAGTGTGCAAACTCTTTTTCTTCAAAACTGAAACAGGAATGTGGGCTTCTGGTGGAAGTACCAAGACCAAATGACGAGCATTCAAGTCCACTCTCTTTCTGGCACCATCTAATGCTACAATTGCGTATTCATTCAATGTGAGAAACTGAGCAAAATCATGCACTATATCATGCATCTTGCATGCAGTAATCCTCCCTTCAGAATCATATGAAAAATCTTGGAAAAATGACCGCATTGCTAAGCTCTCGAAACACTTTCGACCTACTACTTCCTCTTCCTCATTTTTCATCAGATTAAGATAACCTTGTGCCATCCACTGTTGAATTAAATCATCTTTGTCAATCTGAACATCTTTTGGTAAGACGGCACAGTACGAAAAGCAACATTTCTCAAGAGGAGACAAATCATAATAGCTAACAAGAAATGGCGAGAAAAGCTTCTCTTTCACCTTTTCTATTTCCCACATCTCACTTTCTAACACACTCAGCCACTCTTCTTTCGTTCTTTTAACTCGTAAGAGGCTCCCTAAGGTCTTCGCAGCAAGAGGCAAGCCTTTGCACTTGCTTGCTATCTCTTTACCAATTCTTTTCAAATCTTCTCGCTCTTCTTGATTCTTCCCGAAAAATGCTATTTCACTGAATAACAACCAACAATCCTCTTCAGACAACTCTTCCATACAAATCAAGTGTGATTCTCCCATCATTTTAGCCACTTCCTCATTTCGCGTAGTCATGACAATCTTGCTTCCGGCCGCACAATGCTTGAAGGTCTGTTCCAACGGCCCCCACGTCAGATAGTCATCGGTCCACACATCATCTAAGACGAGAAGATACTTCTTATCCTTGATAGATCCAAGAAAAACCTGCATTAAAGTTTCCAACCCAAAAATCGACGGCACCTTCCCATCAACTTGTTCTATGATCGAATTCGCAATCTTGACCTCATCAAATGGATGAGAAACACATACCCAAATTCTCTCATCCCCAAAATGAGCCTTTACCTTATCATCATTGAAGACTTGTTTAGCAAGCGTTGTCTTTCCAATTCCTCCCATCCCCACAATAGGAATGATTTCAAGGTGATCGCTTTCATCTAGGCTACTTCCGGACAACAAACGACTTACCAAAACCTCCTTCAACTCATCTTGACCATAAACCTTAGGTATATCAACCATGGAAGTACTATTTGGTCTATTAGGCTCATCAACACTACTACTAGCTATACTGAAATTGAAAGTCTCCTTTCTAACTCTAATATTATTCAATCTCACATTCAAATTCCCAATCGTCCTCGCAATCTCACGGCGAAGACCCAGTTGAGAAATCAGCTTGCTAAATTGGAAACGAGGGAGGTGGACTGAAAAACGTACCTTCTTTTTACCTGAAGATCCATTTTCAAGAACTGCTCCACTAATCTCTTCTTTGTGGAGCTTTATGCTGAAAATGGCGGTGACCCACTTGTCCAATACGTCATCCATGTCGTATGAGACGTCTTTGAGCTCATCTAGCCAAATCCTCACTCCATCTTCCTTCATTTTTCTCTTCTCTGCGTCCTTGAGTACGGCTTGAATTGCTTCAAGGTTTCTTCTAAGGTTTTCAATTTCGTCTTCAACTCCCACGACTAGCTTAACTTCTTGGTTCGCCTGTTCATAAATGATCGAGCACAACTGGCCTAGGACAACTGAAACCAGAGCATCCGCCATGGTTGTGGAGCTGAGAATTGTAAAAAAGAATAAAAAGTACAAGTGGGTCTATGTATATATCTATATATAAATATTTATAAGGCTGAATAAGAGGTAAATGAGCTTGGAGATTGAGGCAGGTTGAAGGTGAGGCTTCCTTTCTGGATGTTCCTTCAAAGTTCAAACCTTTTTTCTTTTTCCTTTTTCGCTGAATAAGGTTTCGAACTTTTTTATCATTTATGTATAGAGATGAGTTTTTTTTTTTTGGTAAACGTATAAAGATGAGTTGGTTTAACTGGTGAAGTATCTTTCTTTCCCCTGTTTAATTATTTGTTTGTGATTTTTTCTTTTTTTTTTTCCTTTTTTGAATAAACTTTTTTATGATGTGACACAAAGTGAAAAAGATGCCAGTGATTCATTGCATAAAAGGGGCGTTATTTTTTTAATTAAAAAAAAGTAAAATAAAAAATGATAATAATAGGCTCGTTGTAAACTTAGGAAAAGTCTAACATAAGCGCCTGTATTTTCTCTCATCATGAGAGACTAAATGGTGAATTGTTATTGGTCCAAAATTTATTCTGGACCCACCCATAAAAGGATTTATGTAGTTTGGGGTGCATTGGATTGAAATTCTTTTTCTTTTACATAAAAAAAGAACTAAATAAAAACCCAGTTCGGCTTCAACCATTAACCAAACCCAAAAACTCAGTTCGTCTTCAACCTTAATCATATTGACGTGATAAAATGAAGGATATAAACAGAAACAGATGACAAAGGGGGAAGTCGAATTTGCAAATCCTTCATACCTATGGGTGATTCTTTTTTTTTTTTTATTAAATTATAGAAAAACAAACTAAAGAGAGAATTCAGGACTCTAAAAACATATTGATTGAACTTTGAATCTCGTTTTCTTCTAGTACATGACCTAGATTTGGACCAAGCCAGTGCTAATTCTTGCCAGAAAACCACCTCACTTTGCTGAAAAATCAGTTTGCGTTCAAACCCATTTCAGACCTAGTCATGACCTTCCACGGCACCACCCCATGTGACTTCGCCGTCTCCCGGAAATCCTCCGGCGAGACCCTTTTCGACATTTTTCTCGAGAGATCGTATCCAAAAACCTTCAGTTTTTAAGGGCCAGTACATACAGATCTCGTCATCTCTCCTAAAGAGTTAGTCCTAGGGTCCAACTCCAGCGCACCCTCCGGCAACACCGCTGAGATCGACCGGAGGCTCCTCCTCCAGTTAAAATCCTCTTGCACCGAGCAGGGAATGAGCAGCCTCTTAATGGTTGATAAATACTTGTGGGAGATTAGGCTTGTCAGAGATTAGGTAGTAGCGGGTGGTCGGAGTTCAAGGGGTGGCGGCAGTGTAGGGGTTTCTTAAGGGCCTGGTTCGAACTGAGAGAAAGAAAAGAGGGAGAGAAAGTGCTGGAACAGTTTTGTGGCACGGGTTTTATTTTTTTATTTTTTAGAAAAATCAAACATAAAATAGGGGGTAGTTTAATCAAGTGTGACATGTCCTATTATCATTTGGGCCCACCCATTCAAATCTGGACTGTCAAATTTTGATTCAAATGACTCAATTTACTCTCCCATTCCATGAGAGAAAAATTAGTCTCCTATGTTAGACTTTTCCGTAAACTTATAGTGAACAACACTTTGAATGAAAAACAATCTATCCAAAATAAATAAACATAAATGCAAAAAGAAATAAATAACTAAATAAACATAAATGCAAAACAGCCTTTCAGTCAAAACACAAATCAAAGATAAGCACATCAGTAAAAAAATAAATAAAACGAATAAATTGAGGAACAAGCACCAGTAGGGGGACAGCAAATGAAAGGATATTTTAGTTTGAGAAATTGACACAAATGAACTTAAGGCTATGTCTGGTAATAGGGAGGCAGGGTAGAAATTATGGAGAGATTAGAAAGGAAGGGGAATGAGAAAGAGGGAGGAGAGAATAAGAATCCTTAAATTATTTTGTAAGAAGGATAGAGGTGTTAATTTATAAATTTATCATATTACCTATTTTATTATTTTTTAAATAATTATTTTAGAGAGTAAATTAGTCAATTCACTTTTTTTTTTCCTTATCACTATTCCCAAATCCTCCCAAATTTGGAAGGATGAAATATAGTGGGCTCGAAGAGAATCCTCTCTCCTTTACTTATCATATCCTTTCTCTTTCTCTTACCAAATAAAGGATTGTTGTTCTCGCTCCACCCCTCTCCATCTATCCAAAAATCCACTCTACCAAACATAGTCCAAGAGTATTTTTGGTAGGAGGAAGAAGTGGAAGGGAGAAGAGAAGTGAGAGAATTATTGGATAGATTTGAAATATGATTGTTGTTTGGTAGGAGAGATTTTATGATGGAATAGATTAGACAATGGATTTCAAATCTCGATTTTAACTAACTTGCAATCATTCCAAAATTAAAGATATTTCGGGAGAGAGATGCTCACTTAAATGGTAGAGTTGTTATTCTAACTATAATATTTCATTTCCTTCCACCTCTCCCTCTTACTAAACAATAGAAAAGATTTTGGTTTTCTCTCCTTCTTCTCATATCAAATACAATTAGAGAAGTATATTCCCCTTTCTCTCTTACCTCTCTTCTCTTCTCTAAGTAATATAGGTCTCCTTCCTTCTTATCATCCCTCCTTCATAACAAACATAGCCTTAAGATTGATATTGAGGTTCAGATTGATGGGATTTTTAAAGCACTGGATTCCGATCGAATTTATGTTGAAAATTGAAGTTTATGTTAAAAGAACTCAAATAATATAATCTATTTTTCTAAAATTAGTCTCAAATACAGACATTCACTCAGTCTCTTATGAGTGTTTATCGGTCAACTGGGTAACTTTATTTACACATTAAGAACTAACTAATTGATTTTAGTTCGGATTCATTTCAGTTTTGTCAATTCAAACTCAGTCGAATTACTCGATTTTTTTTATCCATATTTCGGAGGGCAGGTTAGTATAAGTCTGTCAAGCTTTTGTTTAAAGTTTTCTTTTTAAGAAAAAATTTATTTTATATTGTAAAGTTTCAAAAAAAAAATTGAAAAATTCTGGATTTTCGTATTTTAAAGTGTTTTGAAAAATTTGAGATTGAAAATTCTACTTTTGAAAATATTTCGAAAATACCACTTTTTACCAATGAATAAGGTATTTGAAGCAATCACTCAAGTTATTTAAGTAACCAGACTAGCTACCACAAGTAACTTGATTGGTTATATTAAGTAATCCAACTAATTACTTCGAATACTTTTAAACAATACTAATTTTGAAGAAAAAATAGTATTTTTCTAAATAGTCTAGACACAATGGTATTTTTCTAAACATATCTTGGATTTCTAAAAAAAGAAAAGGTCAGCCTATCCGAAATTTTTCAATTTTTTTTTTTTCACTTTAGGCCTTGATTTTTTTTAAGTAGCCCTTCTTTTAATTAATTTTACAAATATCTTTGCATAAAAAATGGTATTAATTATTACAAATTTGTTCATTATAATTTAGGGATAATATTATCAATATAATTTATATATTAAAAAAATAAAAAAAAAAACCACTACCTTGAAAAAAAAAAAACTCACATATTTTTATTTTTATCCAATTAAACATTCAATATACATTTTCATGTCATATAAGAGCTGGCCTATAAATTTGGTCAAAATTGAAACATTAGATTTAAAAAAAAAAAAACACTTAAAAAATTATTAAGAATAAAATAGTTTAAATTATTGAAAATATTTAAAATAAAAGGGGGAAAATAGACAAGATGGAATTATTTTTTTAACTTTTGTTTTTCTGTTTTTTTTTTATTATTTTTTTTGAATAATTTAAACTTTTTTAGCTTCGATAACTATTATTTTCACTTGATCTTTTTTTAAAAAAAGAAAGAAAGAAAAAACGAGAATCTTTTGTAGATTTTTGTCATTCTTTTTTTATTTTAATTGTTTTAAATAAATTAAACTCTTGAAAAATAGAAGGTAAAACAAGATTTTTTTCCCTTAAATTTTTTCATTCTTTTTTTTAATTATTTTGAATGACTGAAACTCTTTTTTATTTAAATAATTATTATTTTTGCTTAAAATATTTTTTTTTAAAAAAAAAGAATAACAATAATAATTTATTATTTTTATTATTTTTAGTCTTTTCAACAAACTAAAGATTCAATTTTGACTAAATTGACTACAAAATCGATTTTTGGCCAAGTTTTGTAACTTGTTGAAAATAAAAGAGAGAGATTATGACGCCGACGGCAACAGAGAAGAAGGGAGAAAGGGCACGGTTTGTTTTTTGCATTAAATAAGCGAGGGTAGTTTCGGTACTTTACCTTCGAAATGAGGTATGTATATGTTTTTTAAAAAATGGGTGATTATGGCTTATTGTCTAATAACAATGGTGATAATTCTCAGAAATTTATGATTTTTTTTTAGACCAATTAGCGGTCAAAATTATTTGTCACACACACTTATAAAAGTCATTTTTTAAAATATTCCTAAAAAAGCCATTTTGCCCAAATTATTTTTAACCATGTCCATTTTTCCCCTCCCTTCCCCTCCCCAAAGTCAAGGACCTTTCAGCAAAATGACTGAATTTTAGGCTAATTTTAAGTAAATATCTGTTTTCCAAATATCGCAGCAAAATGACCAGTGTATATGTCAAATGTGAAATATGATGTACCAGGTATAAAAAGTAATATATATACTCAATACATAAACTAAAACTAGTATATAAATAGATATACTAAATGTTACATATACTCAGATATTTAGTTATAAAAAAGAAAAACGGACATTTATTAAAACCAAGTGCATAGAAAAGGACACCAGCCATAAGTTCTCAAAAAACAAAAGAATTGGGCCTTGTTTAAGCCCATATCCAGACATCGATACTAGTGGGCCTAGAATGAGCTCAAGAAGCCGAAGTATCTCTCTCTCTCTGTAATGAATTATAAAGCAGTTGGGTTGACACTTTTTCCAAGCCTAATTCAACAGTACGGAACCAGAACCAGAGAGAGAGAGAGAGAGAGAGATCGAAGCTCCAGAAGCTCTCTGTGAAATAGAACCCAACTCTCGAGATCCAGGCGACGTCGTCTCAGATCCACATACGACAATGTCTTCGACCTTCAGCGGCGATGAAACGGCACCCTTCTTCGGCTTCCTCGGCGCCGCTGCGGCCCTCGTTTTCTCCTGTAACTAAAACCCCTTAACTGTAACCTCGAATTTTCATTTCCGTACGTACAGATTTGGGATTTGGGATCTGTTTGTTTCCCGGGAAAATGGGGTTTTTTAAAAAAGAAACTTTATTACTATGATTTTCTTATTATTTGTGATAACTGTGATGATGATCAGAATGGTTGATTAGGAATGAATACGACTCAGTTTTTGTTATTAGGGTCTTGATCGAAGAAATTAGAGGTTTATATGATCTGGGTCTTGATCTGATTCGAGTTATGAACCTGTATTGGAACAAAACTTGTAATTTTGTGTAACCATTTGCTTTGGTCAATGCGATTTAAGTTTGTTTTTCTTGCTTTTTGGCATCTTTTTCGAATTGGGATTCTGTGTTTTTGCCTGGATCTTGTTTAGATTTGAGCTTCAGACTTGATCATTCGAATCCCAGCAGATGAAAATCCTTTACACATTTTGGGCTATTAGATCTAATAAACTTGGTGGGTTCATATCATAGCTACTTTTAGTTGGCTTGATCCTAGAGTTTAGAATTTATGTGTCTTGACTTTTATTAGATCTATTCAAAATTTAAGTGAAGTTTACTGCTTTGGTTATTGATCTTGGCTTTACATGGCTGCTTAGGTATGGGAGCTGCCTATGGCACAGCGAAGAGTGGTGTTGGTGTAGCATCTATGGGAGTGATGAGGCCTGAGCTGGTGATGAAGTCCATTGTTCCAGTTGTTATGGCTGGAGTTTTGGGTATCTATGGCCTCATTATTGCTGTTATCATCAGTACTGGGATTAACCCAAAGGCCAAATCTTACTACCTTTTCGATGGCTATGCTCATCTTTCTTCTGGTCTTGCTTGTGGTCTTGCTGGGCTTTCAGCCGGAATGGCAATTGGTATCGTTGGTGATGCTGGTGTTAGGTATAACTCTATCCTCTATGTTGCTGTTGGATAACTACGTGGTTACTTATCTGGCTGCCTTTAGATATATTGGTTTAAGGCTGAAATTCTGTATCTCTTATTTTTAACTGATACCTCTAGTTAATTAAACTTTCTTTTTTAATAGGAAACGAGAAAAATTTTACTGAAAAAAGAGGAATACAATAGGATGATAAGACATCGTCTAAAATAAAAACTAGAGGCTAAATTGAAGGCTAGTTAATTAAACTTTAGATTTTGACCCCCTTGATTGATTATTGAAACAAACAGAAAAAGTTCTAAAATGGGGACAAAGCAGAATAGAAGAAAAACATTGTTTCCAGATAGAGAAGTAGTAAGCATCATCAAGTAGTATATCCTTAGGAGGCTGATAAATGTTCGAAGTTATTGCAAAATTGAATATAAAGGCCATACAGTCAGTAATTTCAAATGTACTGTTAGTGGCTTTAGTTCTTTTACTCACGTTTAAGAAGAATAGAACTTTTAGCAATACTTTACCTCAGAGTAAAGTATGATCTAGATTTTTTTTTTTTTTTTTTGGCAGAGTATGATCTAGATTTGGGTTAGTATACAACTATGTCAATAGTAGAGTGTGATCACACCAGAAAGAGCCTATATGATTATTTTTTAGCTACAATTGATGATATCTGTATCTATAGGAAAATAATAGAACAACCTAAAAGTTAAAGAGTTTATATGTTGATATGAAAGTTTTACTTCTGACCTGTGAGGAAAGTGGTTACGGATATGGTTCATTCTTACTTAAATGTTGTTTGTTTATTTTTGGGAATGCCTTTTTGTATATTTGATTTCAGAGTGAATGCAATACTCTTATTATAATTTGGTCTTATATTTACATTATGTAAATGATTTTGTCTTGCAGAGCTAATGCACAGCAGCCAAAACTCTTTGTTGGTATGATCCTCATTCTCATCTTTGCCGAGGCTCTTGCCCTGTACGGTCTTATTGTTGGCATTATATTGTCTTCTCGAGCTGGCCAGTCCAGAGCAGAATGAGAAGTGGCTATTGCAGCCAAATATTCTTTTATCGCTTGTTATGTTACTTCAAGGTTGGGTGGAAGCACTTTATTTTTTCTTGCCGTTTTCGGGGCTAGTCAGGATGATGATGGTTGGACAAGGGTTGCAGTATCCTCAAAAATTATATTTGGTGAAGTAACTGCCCTTCCAGTCACTTGGTGTTGTTTTGTTTTTAGAAGTAAGATTGAGTTTCTTGACCAAATAAAAAGCTTTTGAAGCTGAACCTGTTTGGATTTAATCTTGTACGTGTATTTTTGTTAGACCTTTGAACTGGTATAGTATTTATAATCATGGAGCTAGTGCATGTACCATGTTATATTCATTCAAACTTTATCAAATCTCATACTGCATTTTAAGTTGCCTACCCTGGATTTGGTTTTTGGCCACATATGTAAGAATAACCCGTGATCTGGAGTCTACCTTATGGTCCATTGGATGGCCTCGTTTTGGTTGTGTTCCAAGCTGGGGTCAATTGGAGTAATGATGCCTTAGTTGCCCTGCGGATGCTCGGTTTGAATGAAGCTATCTTGTCTATGACTACTAACCAGTGCCTGATTAGATTCGTCCGTGTCCGGTCGGACGCATGTCTAGGTGGATGTCCGATTGACTGTCTGGTAGATTACACATTCCAACCGGTGGCTGATCAGATTCGACTCTCGTTCACGTTCCAACGAGTCTCATCAAATTGTCTACCATTTTGAGTCCATCAAAAGGCAAGCAGCCAACCAGATATATCCAAGACCGAACATCCAACTTATTTGGAGAATTGACCAGCACTCAGTGTCCATATAAATAGAAAATTAGAAATTACCTCATGTGTCTCGGCATTATCCGCACAGAGGATGTCCAAGTGACCCCGTGGTGATTCCACTATCACTTAAAGACCCTAATTTCCATTAGTGCATCTATTACTACATTGCTATAGTCCTCGTTGTTCATTCACAGTTATCACGCTGAATTAGTGTAAATGTCTAACGAACTTTAATAGTTACCACACTGGGATCCAACATTTAGGTCTTCTTACAGAATCCGGATTCCGTCATAGCCGCATAGTGGTCATTGGCCCTTGATTTTTTTTTTTTTTAATTAAATGAAAATTCATCGCATCTTTAATCTACGCACTTGCAAATAGTTTAGGCAAATTCAAGAAAGAGGACGGTGTTTTGAAGAGATTCATTGTAATTTTACTTGGTTTAATAGTTTGTACATTTGCGGGTTAATTTTGCTCAAGTATGATGATTTTTGTTTTGTTATTACAAATGTTGCAGATGGATTTCTTGTTATTGGAAAGAACCCGTAAAATGAAAACCTTATCAAAATAGCTTATAACACTTTAAATGTTCTTATTTCAGTTTTTAAGTTTTAAGAGGTATGTGTGTATAGAATTTAGTTCTAAAGTAGGAGGACTTGGAATTGCTTATCCCATGGCTGTGAACTAAGTCTCCAAGTTGCGGTCACTTCTAATTGGGGTTTTATACTATGGAACTGGGGATGGCACATTATTACGGATTATAAAGAAAACTCTAGAACAGATTTAGTTAGTACAACTATTGAGTTGTCAATAGTTAGATTTGTTAGTCTGTTGTAACAGACTCCTTAGCTGAGTCATCAACTCTTGTAATCCTAATTAGTCTTTAATGAAAGTTTTTGAGCTTTTTGTAATTCAGTTGAGCACTCATTCATTCTCTCTCTAGAATCATTTGTAATTTCTCTAGTTTTATTTATCTGAGTTGGTATCAGAGCTTTTGACTCATGTCAATGGTGTTTCCAGGATTTTCTTCTCCGATGGCTTGGTTTTCTCTGATGACGGTGCCTGCTCTGTTCACCTCTACTTTGGCACCACTTTCACTCAAGCTTGGTCGCTCCAATACTCCCTCTAGCGTTCACTAGTTTTACTGGCGGTTCATTCTTTTGATCTTGAAGGTTTTCTACTCGGCTCTGTACCATGTCCCCTTCAATTTCTTTAACCTGGAGAAGGAAGCTCCACTCCATCTCCAATGGAGTCCACTCATCCAACTCTTCGTCTCATTCCCAGCTATACTGCTTGGATGAGAACTGATTAAGCTCTTTTGAGCTGGCTACTTATGTCGATCTCAGAATCAATGCTTAGACATGTAGTCCATTGCACCATTTCTGCTTAAATCTGGTCCACATTACAATAGCTTTCTACTAACACATCGAAAGATCAAATTCTTCAGCTTCGATTTTAGTTGCAGATGGTCAAGAAAAGATCAATGAGTATTCAAGACTATGTTCTCAAATTGAGAGCTATTGTTGAGTCTCTTAACTCTGCTGGTCAAATCATCACTGATGAAGAATTACTTCTCTTTGTACTTGGTCAGTAGTGAATACGATCCTGTTGTGGTCAACCTTACTTCACGGCATGATTCTATCTCTCTTCAAGAAGCTTAGTATATGTTGCAAAGTCACGAGATATGCCTTGAGCAGCATCAAGTTATTACTAATCTTGATGCAGCCATTTCTACAAACTTTACTACTAAGAAGAGTTCAAACTCCAACTCTCGCAGTGGTCAATCTGACTCTAACGATGGTCATCAGGCTAATGGTGGTGGCCGAGGCAATTTCAATGGTGCTAATCATGGTGGTCAAAGAGGTCGTGGTCAAGGAGGCAGAGGCAATTACTGTCCAATATGTCAAATTTGCAGCAAGATTAGGCATCTTGCTTCTACCTGTTATTTATGATTCGTCTGCAATTTCACTCCTCCACAACCTTTTGTCAATGGCAATAGTAGTGATTCTCAGACCAATGCTAATCTAACCTCTACGGCTTACATTGCTTCACCACAAACTATTGTTGATCCTTCTTAGTATGTTGATAATGGTGCTATAAACCACATAACTTTTGATTTGAGTAATCTGACTCTAGAGAATGACTACAAAAGCAAACAAAAAATCATTGTTGGTAATGATCACTACTTTGATATCTCTCATACTGGTTCAACATGTATTAATTCTGATGATCAACCTTTATTACTTGATCAAATTTTATATGCTCCAAATATCATCAAAAAATTGCTTAGTGTCTCCCGGTTTACTCGTGATAATAATATTATGGCTGAATTTTATTTTGATCATTGTCTTATCAAGGACAAGACTACGAAGAAGTTACTTCTTCGGGAAAATTCTTAAAGATGGCCTCTATCAGCTTGATGTTTCAAAGATTGGTACTGTTGGCTTGCTCAAGTTTTCTTCCTGTAATAGGGACTCAAGTTCTTATAATAGTCACTTGTGTAATATAGCTAATAATTGTGAATTTTCCTCTGTTAATGTTTCTAGTACTAGTAGTTGTTTTTTAGCTAATAAAAGTTCTTATAATGCTGACTTGTAGCATCAAAGACTTGGCCACCTTCTCAGCAGATTTTAGCTAAAATGCTAGGTAGTATGAAAATCTGTCTCTCTGTTTTGAACTTTTGTACAATTTGTCAACTTGGCAAAGCTCATAAGCTTCCTTTTTCAAGTTCAATGAATAACACTTCTAGCATTTTGGAACTTGTTCATGCTTATCTCTGGGGTCCATCCCTTATTATGTCCATTGAAGGTTACAAATACTATCTTAGTTTTGTTGATGATTACACAAAGTTTACTTGGATATATCCTGTAAAAGAAAAGTTCGAAACAAAGAATATCTTTCTTCAATTTCATGCCTACGTTGAAAGATTCTATAATTATAAACTCAAATCCTTACAAATTGATTAGGGTGGTGAACTTTGAATTCTTTTGCCATTACTACATTTTTCTTTTGCCATTACTACATTCTCTTGGTATTTTTTTTCGACATCCTTATCCATACACACATAGACAAAATGGTAGAGTGGAAAGGAAGCACATGCATATTGTAGAAATAGGGTTGACTTTGCTTGCTCAAGCTGGAATACCTTTAAAATTCTAGTAGCATGCCTATTTCACTATTGTTTTTCTGATTAATAGGCCTTCTACTCGAGTGTTACAGTTCAAGTCTCCATTTGAAATGGTCTTTCATCATCCCCATATTTAACTATACTGAATGTATTTGGTAGTGCTTGCTTTCCTCACCTTCGGCCTTATAACAATCACAAGATAGAGTTTCACTCCTCAAAATGTTTGTTCATTGGTTATAGCCCCAATCACAGGGGTTATCTATGTCTTCATGCATCTAGTTGTGTTTACATTGATTTCTAGGCATTGAAGTAAAAAAGAAATGAGTCGGGTATATTTCTTACTCAGACTAAGTATGTATTTGATTTGCTGAAGAAAGCTCATATGGAATGAGCCAAAAGTTGTTCTACTCCCATGTATTCTAACAAAAAGTTAGCTTTGACTGATAGTGAGATGTTTGATCAACCATCTGTATATCGAAGTATCATTGGTGGCTTACAATATCATACATTGTCTAGACTGGATATCTCTTTTTCAGTCAATAAGCAAAGTTAGCTTTTACAAGTTCTAATCATTGAGCATTGGCAAGCATGTAAAAGAGTTCTTTGTTATTTCAGAGGTACTCTTCTTCATGTATTGGTTTTTAAACATGCTTCTAGAATGTGTCTAGAAGCATATACAGATACAGATTGGACTAGCGATGTTGATGACAGGAGGTCAACTAGTGGTTATTGTGCCTATCTTGGTGGAAATCTAGTAGCTTCGAGTTCTAAGAAGCAACCAGTTGTTGCCCGGTCTAGCACAGAGTCAGAATACAGATCTCTTGCTCAAGCTGCAAATAAAGTTCTTTGGCTAAAATCTCTAATTAAAGAGCTAGGTGTCATGACTGTTTCTTCCTATCCTTTGTTATGGTGTGACAACATTGGAGCTGATTCATTAGCTTCAAATCCGATGTTTTATTCTAGATTCAAGCATATTGAAGTTGATATTCATTTTATTAGAGATAAGGTTCTAGCTAAAGAACTTGAGATCAGGTATGTGCCTACTAAGTTTCAGGTTGCTGATCTTTTGACCAAACCTCTCACAGCCTTCAGATTTGAAGTTCTAAGAAGCAAGCTTAACATAGAAGACTCTATGTCTAGCTCGAGGGAGAGTATTCCGGATCATAAAAAAAGTTCTAGAACAGAATTAACTAGTATAACTACTGAACTGTCAAGAGTTAGATTTGTTAATATGTTGTAATAGACTCATTCATTCTCTCTCTAGAACTATTTGTAATTTCTCTAGAATCATTTATTTTAATAGCTGATTGTATTCTATTAGCTTTTTTTTTAATATAAGAAAATGTATTTTAATAGCTAAATGGCCAAATATTAGATGAACTGATATACTAGATTAGGTTTATATACTACGTAAATCAGATTTTATATTGGATCTATATACAATATTTGAAAAAACAAAAAGAGAGAGAGAAATAAGGCCTAGTATTTTTAAAACTAAAAAAAAAATAAAAAAATACTACCCGTATTATCGCTTTAACCGACATGTTTTGAAAATATGAGGTGAAATATATAATAATAAAAAAAAATTTATGTGGTCCCACCAACGGATTATGTTTTCAAAATATCATAGGGAAATTGACCTATGTAGTTTAACTTTGGGCCAAATTGACTTTTTTAGTTCACTTTTTCAAAATGACTTTTATAGTTCAAAATAATGACTTTTTTAGTTGCTTTTGGAGAGAGAAAAAATAGTCATTCCGAAACTGCCCTTCTACCATTTTTCGCTTTGTTACTGGTAGTCACAATTTGTGACTAATTTTTTTTGAGCGGTATGTTTTAAATAGTTACGAAGATTGTGCGTTTTTATTTCTGGTAAGTACAATTTGTGACTGATTTTTCACTTTGAAGTCATAATTTTGTGACTGATGGTCACAACTTTTATGACGTATTTCAAAATTGCTCATTTTAAAATTGCTTTTCTGCCACTTTATTCTTTTTAGATAAGTATTTCCCTCCTCTTCCTTACTTTTTTCCAAATTTTTTTCCCTCCCAAACGTACAACTCGTGGTCACAATTTTGTGACTTATGGTCACAGTGTATTTTACATCCTTACGAACATTATGAAATTCTGTTATTGTGATTTGTACAATTTTTACATGATACAGTGATTTGTGACTCTCAGTCATAAAATTTGTAGCAACATTACAAAAGGAACATTTGTCTAGCACAAAATTGGCCAATAATTGCTTAGTAACATTTATCTAATACAAATCTAATTTTACAAGAAAAATTATATCATTTTCTTTATTAGTAGTCATATATGTAATACATGAAATATGAGTGGTTACCAGAAAATTCATGAAATCGTCCGAAAAACTAATAAAAGCTACGTTAAAAGATGCCTCTAAATTATAATTTCATACACCAAAATCCCATAGAAGCAACTTATAAACGAACCCAATCAGATTTTAGATCGGATTTGGCTCTCATTCTACCCATCGACATCACCAAGGTTGAATAAGAAGAATTTCGAGGCTGAGGGCGTTGAAAATAATTTTTATATCAATACATGTGTGACAAACAATTTAGATAAGAAGCAAAATGGGGTTGTGGTTACAAACAACCTTTTTCCAGATCTGGAAAAATTTCGTTCGGTAATAATCATGATTTTTGTGATACTATGTCACATATTGGTGACCATATGTCACACTATTTTGTGATAATGTGTTACGATTGACCATTATTTTGTACATTTTACGAAAGTTTTGGATGAGTAGAAATTTTTTGGATAATCATAAGGCATGAATTTTTTACTCTAAACTTTTAGTTATCCAAAAATCCAGTAATATAAAAAATTGACAATAGCCAATTGTGACACATTGTCACTAATAGTCTAACATAGGGTCACAATATGTTGACTCAGAATCACAAAAAGTGTGACGATTCCTAAATAAGATTTTTTCAGATCTGGAAAAAATTTCATCTCTAACCATAATAATCAGCAGACAAATTCGATTCTATGAGTCAAACTTGCTATTTTCTTGAATTTTCTTTCCAACCAAACAGAAGGGCACTCAAAAATTCAAAATCCAAGAAAGAAAAACAAAATCTAAGACCAAATAAATATGACTCATCTCATATTTCAAGCTTAAACCCCCAAATATCAAATTTTTTTCAAAAAAAATTATAAAAAAATATATACCTATGATCGATGGAGAACTAGAACAGGAGTTGAATGGACGATGAAGTGCTAAGGTTAAGATTCATTGCATTCTTCTTCGAAATCCCTAGATTTGTAAAAAGGTTGAACAAGATCTACTAAGATAGTTCTAGAGAGAGAGAGAGAAAAAGAGAGAGAGAGAGAGAGAGATGCTGCTAGAGTGTGTTTGGGGAGTGGGTATATATTTAATTGAAGTAGATTTTGATAATATTCTTTGTGAAATGGGGAGGAGAGGAGATATAGTTATTTGATGTGAAATGGAGGGGAATGGATGTGTTCAACGATTTTTCTTTCAGTTCTCCTTTATGGGTTTTAGAATTTTAATTAAAAAAATAATTAAAAAAAGATGCGAAAAGAAGAAGAAGTAACCTGAAAGCTCTGATAAGGGTTATTTAAACAAGTCCAGTCGAAGGGTATTTTGGACTTTTTATTTCGTGGAGAGCACTAGAAATGTCATTTTAAAAATTGCAACTAAATAAGTTATTTTGTGCCAAAATAGCACTATCCAAGTAAATTTCCCAATATCATATCCAACATCCAAGCTTTTCAAATATGCCACGACTTAAATCCCAATTTTCAAAAAATACCACATTTTAATTTCTACTTAAAAAAAAACATTTTTTAATTGACGGCTTATATGTTTTGAGATTTTAAATGCACCTACGAGTTAATGACAGTTAGCCATTGGATTACCGATTATCACCCACTCAGCTGTTTGGTAAACAAGAAGGTTAACGTAAGTGGTTGTTGATAGGAATCCACCAATATTTCAAATTTTCATGAATATCATGCTTTAACTCCCAATTCTTTACAAATATCATATTTTAATTCCCGCTTCTAAAAATGGTGCTTTTTACTTAGGACCTGTAGGGCATGCACCTGTTTTTTCAGGCAGTTCATTATTATTATTATTTTTTTAAAAAAAAGTGACCTTTAATTAATGATCTCTGCTTGTTACAAATTAAAAAAAAAATACCTACTATTATCCAATCCCCATCCCCACCCAATTAGGGATAATGAGTTTTCACGCCTACCCCCAGTGTGACTCAAACCTAAGACCGAGATTTTAGGTAATGGGTACTCTTATCGCTTGAGCCAACTCACTTCATTATTTTTATTATTTATTAGTTCTCCTCAGTTTTGCATAAAAGGGAAGTTAGAGTATTTTTCATTTTTTATACTTTGTTTTAATAAATGTCTTTTTTTTTCCCCCTTTTTATAGCTAAATAGTCGAGTATAAGTTGTTTTATAATTAGTATATCTACTTATATACCAACTTTAGTTTATATACTTACTATATTAATATTTATATTGGATATATTATATTTTACACTTAGTATACTAGTTATTTTGCTACATCATTTGAAAAATAAAATTGACTTAAAATGGTCCCAAAATCCGGTCGTTTGTAAGAAACCATTTGGAAAAAGGGGCTTATAGAAATATGACCAAATTTTGGGCCCAATTTCAGTAGATATCCTTTTATCAAATATTATAGCAAAATGTCCAATATATATGCTTACATACCACGTGTAAAATTTCATATACCAAGTATAAAAAATTATATATCCAGTACATGTCAGGACAGTAACTAAAATTGGTACATATATTTATCTACCAAGTGTAAAAACATATACCTAGACATTTAGCTATAAAATTTTAAAAGTAGACATCTACTTAATTAAATTTAAAATATTAGTAATCCACTTAAATTTCTCTTGGAAAAAAAATGAACACATGCTCCATTCTAGTAAAAGCTCGTGTAATGAAGAAAGATGCTAATACTAGTAGAAATTGGGCTTCTTACAAAAAAAACGAGGCCCAAAGTCTGAAAGAGAGAAAAATCCCAGATTGGCTATACTTTTTAAAAGTTCAGGATTTATTTAGAAATATATTTTTTATTTAGAAAAATAACACTTTTCAGAAATATTTACAATAATATCACTTTATCTTCGAAATTGGTGTCTCTAATGGTACTACTGAAGGTAACCAGTCGAGTTATTTAAGGTAATCAGACTCATTGTCTAAAGTAATTTGATTGGTTAGCTCAAGTACCTTATAACTTTTAAAAAGTGATATTCTTCTTAATCTTTTTAAAACTAGTATTTTTTTAAATAAATCTAGAATTTTTGAAATTTTAAAATTCAGAATTTTTTAATTTGATTGAAAAAAAAAATTACAATATAAAATCAAATTTCCTCGAAGAAATTACACGTAGAACTTGTCAATTCTGGTCCAAGTTATGGATCCTAAGTTGGCCTTGAAATGGGTCCACACAATGCAAGACAACGCAGAAGGCCTCATTTATCTTCTCAAGCTCCTCAAGAGTGCAATGATCTTAAAAGTTTGGGCCTTTATGGGCTGCAATCGACCGTGACTCATAGCAGGCCTCTTGAGTGTTCATGAGAAATTAGAGCTGTGTCGTTGTTTAATACTTCCTTTTAGTAAATATCCTTTTTCTCTTTTTATAATTAAATAACTGACTATACAAGTTTTAACACTAGCGATATCAACTTATATACATGATTCAGTTTATATACCAGGTATACAAGCTTCTATACTTGTAAATCAGATTTTACACTAGTTATCTCTCCACGGATATATCGTCTAATTTGTTATTTTGTTTAGGAAACAGACAGCCACAACTTGAGGCCCGAAATTTGATCATCTTGCTAAGAGCCTTAAAAAAAAAAAAAAAAAAAGGTCATTTTAGCTCAAATAACTCCTAATAGTCAAAGAAGAGCCCCTTACTCTTCGGGGAATGGATCTTTTTAGGAGTAATTTTTGAGCTAAAATGACTTTCTTTGACTATTTTTCAAAGGGATAATTGCAAAAAAATATCTTGAAGTTTGGGTGTTCTGCAAATTAAACTCTGAAGTTTGGACTCTGCAAAATAATACCCTGAGATTAAGAATTTCTGAAAATTAATACCGTGGACAGATTTTTTAACCAATTTTAAGAACAAAAAAATAATAATATCCTCCATTGAAACTAGATTAATTCATATTATTCATCTTAATTTTGAGGATATTATTATATTTTATCAGTTTAAAATCAACATAGGGTATTAATTTTCAGAAATTCGTAATCTCAGGGTACTATTTTACAGAATCCAAACTTCAGGGTTTAAATTGCATAACATCCAAACATAAAGATATTTTTTACAATTATCCCTTTTTCAAAATAGCATTTCTTGATCTGTCGCAATAAGAGTGACAGGTGCTCAATATATTAATGATCATAAATATATAACTTTTCTTAGACCAACTATCAGTAACTACTATCACGATGATTACCCGTCATTTATGACACTCCTAAAAAAATCATTTTAAAAAATACTCCTAGAAAAATTATTTTACCCAAAAACACAACTAGTTAGGTCGTTTGCCTACTCTTTTCTTAAAAGCTAAATTACTATTAAATCTAAAAGAAAGCACATGTTATTCTTTTAGGGCCCAAAATCTTATATTACTTTTATGTCCAAAAAAAAAAAATCTTTTATTACTTTGAATGAATTACCTTGAAAAAAAAAAAGGAAATATAATGGGTTTATGTTCTATCACCTAAGCTTTTTTCTTTAAAAGCTCTTTTTCCCTTTAACTTTATAGAAATATATATAAAACTTGTTAACAATCTTTTTTTCTTTAAAAAAAATCTACTTGTTCTTTTGTAATTTTAGTTCTCTTTTTGTATGATAACACATATGGTCTACAATTTTTTGTGCATAAACAAAAACATAAACCACCTCAGAAAGAAAGACGCGGCGAACCGAATAAACGGTCCATAATGGTAGCAGATAAATGTAGTTTAATATGCATCACAGTACATCTATGAAAGAATTATCAAATATGAATGTTACGCACAACATAGTAATTGTAGTGGGCTAATTTTGGTACAATAGCATAATTGCTTAGCCAACGACAGAATTATCAGATATGAATGGTGCCACATGCATAGGACTCGTCACACTATGGAGAGTCATAACCCTCTGAAACAAGCCAATTATTTCTTCACATCTTCTGTCATAAATTCATAATAATTATGTATAAAGCTTATTAACCTAATTTTTTTTAATACTACCTAATTTTTTTTAATATTACCTAATGTGACAAGTGATTTGTTAGCATTTAAGTAATAAATATTCTTAAACTTATTAGCAATAAATTTTAATGTATCAATTCAATTATAATACGTATCATGTATCATGTCAAGTGATATTAAAAAATAAACTAATAGGTGAGATTCATAGCATCATCCTATAATAATTTTGTAATTAAGCATCCAACCATCTTACTTCTTAATTCCACTAAGGTATCTTTTTTAAATTGGAAATAATAAATGACCCACTCTATTAATTTATAACTCAATGACAATTTTTATTTATAAGTAGATGTTTATTTGTTAGTAGATTTTAGTTTCCTTTATTAATAGGAAATCACTATTAAATAGTACATTTTTTCAAGAGAGTATATCAAGTTGTTTACTTGTTATATTTTTATCTGTACTACATTATGATCATTTTTTTTTGGTAGATATTTTTCCAGTCCTGGTATATCTTTTCATGAGATTGGTACTATATATGATCAGGATGTTATACAAAAATAAATATATTATGCAAACTGAGTATTTAAGTTTGATATATATCTTTTTAGTTGTAGTAAATATGTTTATAAACTTAGTATATCTAATTTCGATAATAATGCATTATTGTCATTGTAGTAGTGGAATTATATATATGAAAATATAACAAATACATAGATATACTAAGAGAAAAAAGAGATGTACTATTCAATGGTGATTTCCAGTTTATTGCCATAAAGTTCATTTTCTAGAATTCCATGAACTCAAAAAAAAAAAAAATCTTAATTAATAAATAGATATTATTTAAAAGAAAAAATCCCATTAATTTTTATGAGAGTAATTTTGGTTCTTATTTTCAATGACTCTTTAAATAGGTCATTTAGCTATAACTTTTAAATTGGAGACATTTACTGATTTTGGCCCTAAAAAAGGATATATACATGTTCAACCGCTTCTTAATACTAAGTTGTCATTTTTTTTCAACTTGTTTTTTGGAATTAAATAAAGATGTTTTATTTCGAAATTTCAGTACGTAACATCCCTGAATTAAAAATATATGTAACGCCCCTTAAATTTTTCTTTTTTTTTAAAAAAAAAGAATCACTACGTACACCCCCCCTTATTGAGTTAATTTTCACTAAGTTTCACTTTTAACCATTAAACTTAAATTTTTTTCTATTAAAGTAAAGCTTAATTGTTAAAATGAAAAAGAATAACAGTTAGTGGTGAAATTGTCATTTTTTCAACTTGTTTTTGGTATTAAATAAAGATGTTTTATGTCTAAATTTCAGAAACGTCCCTGGATTTAAAATATTTGTAACATCCCTTAAAATTTAAAAATATATATCACTACACACCCTTATTTAGTTAATTTTTCACTAAGTTTTACTTTTGTTGAATAAATTTTTTTCTATTAAAGTAACGCTTAAATATTGTAAAAATGAAAAAAGAATAACAGTTAATGGTGAAATTTTACCGATTTTTCAATCTTTTTTTAAACCAAGGGTGTAGCTTTATTTATTATTTTTTTTAAGGAGTGGTACCGTAAATGTGGCATAAATTAAAAATGATGTGTCAATATAATCATTCCTTAAATATCTATAAAAGAAATTTGTATCTAAAAGTGTGGAATAAAAATTAGGATCCACAATATCATTCTATTGTTATTTATACCAACTCTTATCAACTTTTTTTTCCTCACCAGTGATTGGTACTTTATGTCCGAGTTTTGTGTTCCAAACCTAGTCATCATCAACACTCACTCGGAGGATTCCCTTTTAGAAATCCCTTTTAGAAATTTAGTTCGTCTTTTTTGGTGATGAGGCTTCATCCGACCAGAAAAAATTAGGTCGTTGTTGGAGATAAGCTATAGTGATTGCTGGAACCCACATGACCTAGCTAGTTGGTCCAATTTTTCTTCTTCTCCACATGGAAAGAGTAAAGCCAGAAATGTGTTGGTATTTAATTAGAACAATATATAATTCTACATAGATATCTTTATATTTCTTATTCCACACGCTTATAACATGTTACGTACCTTGTCTCTTAGCTATACCATTCGTTTTGATTTTCAAATTCTTGGGATATTTCTAGTATTTGACAATGCATAGGACAACGTTCACTCTATTACCACACCAATGTGAAACATATGAAGGAAATTTGAGTAGAGGTTTTGGATCCTAGGCCGTGTAGTTATTAGTTGGATAATGCTAAACATCTTAACAAATTGTGTTTGGAAACAATCATTTGACTAACATCACATTATATATAAATCGTTATTATCTAATTTATGCTCCTTTTTATTAGTCACTATCTGTTACTTAAATTAATCTATTATTCAAGTTATAAGTCTAGAAAGAAATGTTATTCATATTTAGTATCTTCCGGTTCATTTTTCTTTTTTCTTGGCGGATTTTGTCTCATAAGGACGCATCAATTAATCTTCATGTACTAGGACGCTAGCTGAGAGATTTTATAGGTAAAAATAATGTGAGTGTCGATTTCTCTTATATTACGTGCACATGAGTTTTGTATACAAATATGTATCTTCCTTTCCAGAAGATTTTTTTTTTTCACATTAAGTAATTGTAGTAACGAGTTAGTATAATTATATGCATACAGCTACACGAACGCCAATCTGAAATACGTGAATGATGAAACTGTACGAAGTTCATTCCTTGTTTGCTAATCACATATACATTAAGCGATCGAAAACGAATTTTGCACGTAAAAATTCTTGCTCCGGTAATATAATTCATTGTCACGATGAGTAGGACGTTATTATATCTGTTATAAGTGTTTTTAGAAATACGAAATATTTCTTCTCGGTGAATTAGGTTAAAATTATATCTTTTGACAAATTGTCATCGACTATTATCCATTAGATCTATAAATCAGACAATTTAAATGTCAAATACTCGAAATTATTTTTAAAAACTATGTAAAATTTTTATTTAGAAAAATGAGTGTTTAATTTTAAGGTTGCAAAGGTCGATAAATTGATAATTTTAACCAAGAGTATTAGTAACATTTCACAACATAATTTTGAATTTCGCCCGGCCAGTGGATAATATTTTATCCAATTTGACAAATTGTGGGATATATGTTCTATATTTCTAAAATACGGTGTGGAAGCGAGTATTTTACTAAAACATATAGAAAATTTTTGGTATTTCCCTTGTATTATATATAGCTACAGTAACACAGTTGGAAGAAAAATAATAATTAAATTTTGTAACCTAATCAATGTTGTTGAAATAAATATGAACTGTTTAATCTCTTCGAAA
Organism: Trema orientale; assembly: GCA_002914845.1. Classification (NCBI taxonomy): domain Eukaryota; kingdom Viridiplantae; phylum Streptophyta; class Magnoliopsida; order Rosales; family Cannabaceae; genus Trema; species Trema orientale. Next base: position 1,340,229 of record JXTC01000016.1, on the reverse strand, counting down.
AATATATACATATATGAACTGTTTAAGTTAAAGAAGCTATCGATAGCGCACTCTTTTTTTTTTTTTTTTAAAAAAAAAGTTTAATGAGTGTATTGTTAATCATGACATGATTGCTTAACGAGTATTTTTAACACCATTAAATATTAAACGGCTCAGTATTACTTTAGATTAAAATAACTATAGATGAACTTATCCCACTAATTTTCTAACGGTTCCAAAATCTTTAAAGTAATATATATTAATCATCAGCCATACATTTACTGAATCTTTGATCGTTATAATACAATGTACATACCTTTCGGATGTAATAATGCACTCAGTTCATAAAATAAATTACTTTTCTTGTCCTGAATTAATCGATTTTATTTAGTTAGGCCACGTCATTTACTTTCAAAAGAGATAAATAAAACCGAAAATTTTCATGCAACTTTCTATATTTTTTCAACCACGTAGCACGCTCTTTGGTTGCAAATACCTTTCGATAGAAAAGAGAATGAATCATTAGGGCACAAATTGCATGGGACAAGTCAATATATATATATATAGACTGACTAAATAATAAATTAAACTAAGTAAAGATAAGTAGATAAACCCACGTAACATCGCAATAATATTTCTTGTAATAAAATCATGCATGCAATATGCACCTTGCATTATGCAATTTGATTGATTATTTGTAATTAAGTAATTATTAATTGTCTTATCTAATATAGCTTAATTAATATTTCTAGAAAACAATATTATTACTTAACATAAGAGAACGTGCATTGTGATGCCAAACCTTAAGTAAGCAGGTACCAGACTTGCTAAGTTGCTAATTTAATTTTGTTACTCCTTTTCCCGGCTTGGCTTTAATTATTCTTTGTGATCAGACCATGCATTTCATTGTTCCCTTTTTTTTTTTTTTTTTGGATATAAACATGTTCTGCATTTTTTATATAAATGCCTCGATCTGAGCATTTGCAGATGTAGGATAGAATTTACGTTTTCTAACAGGCTAATTATTGTTGCTGGGTCCCCATCTTCTCAGGGCTCAGGCTCATTTTTCATAGCTTAATTTGAGTTTGACGACCTAACTTAATTTCCTTATTTTTTTTTAAATATGAAAATAATTTCGTCCAATTCAATCAATCTAATTGTAAACCCAATATTGTATTTTCCTATGAAAACATGAAGGAAAAATATTTGCAAACGATATAGATGTCATGCAAGCAACAATCGCAAAGAGAATAACTAAAACCTACTAGTAAAGGTAATGTTAAACAGTAAATGTAGCTTCAAGTCATTTAAACGGAGTCGTTTTCAATAATACAATTTACAACTTGCCAATCAACTGGTGGTGACTTTAATCTATATATATATATATATATATATCTTAGTCAGATAACACAATAAGCCTTATGAGCCATCGAGATTAATTAAGTACCCATAGGCAGAGCCACAGTGTGTGGCTAGGGGCATTTGTCCCCTAAATTTTTTTATTATTTATATTCCTTTTTTTTCAGAGAATTAGATTAGCAAAAAAATAAAAATAAAAATGAAAAGAGATTAATAGTTGCCCCCTCAATTTTAGATTAGCATAAAAAAGGATACAATCATCTAAATGTCATGAATATTATAATGGGTAAGTTAAAAGAGTTTTTTTTTTTTTTTTTTAACACACTTTTGTAAAAAAGCTTATGTTTTTAATTTTTTTATGAAGTAGTATTTCTTCATAATGTTCCACTATAATAAACTCCATATTTGATATGATACTGTACATTATACTTGATCATGCAAAAGGACTATTTTGCGTAGAATTTTAAAACATAGGTCTTTTGTCAAAAACTCTGTTTCAAAATATTCATGTCACCTAATTTCTTTTCCTAACATACATCTTACGTACATATATATTAGAAGGAAATTAGATAATAACAAAAAAAAAAACTAAAAAAGAAGGGAAAATAAATTGTCATAAATTATAAGATGCTTAAATATATATATATATAGATTTCCAATTCAATAGATATTTTTTTTACCTATCTATATGTATATATTTTTTTATCTGCGCGTTGGATCAATAATTTAATGGCTACTATAATTTGGACAGCTGAAAAAAAATAATAAATACACATTATTTAATATATTTCTCTCTTTAACTTTTATCATGAAAAGACGAGCGTGATGAATTTTAAGAAGACAAAACAATACCTATAAATAGGTTAAAAAAAAAATACATACTGAATTGGTGCCCTATATATATATATTATTGATATTATCTCTATGAGCAGTTTATAGAGTTGAAAGGCATTAATGCATCTACAAAAAATCGTTTAGATAATATATACCTTCACATGTGAGGGATCCATATTAATCTATCGACTATTGATTTTTGCATTATTTTTTTTACCTATTGGTGTTGCTGTAGTGAAAAGAACGTTTTTTGCTATTAACGTCATGAAGAATCGATTACGTAATCGAAGAGAAGACTAGTAGATGAATTATTATGACAGTTTGCTTGTAAACTTTGAAAATGAAATTTTTTACGGTGGTGCTATATATAATTTATGAGCTTATAATACAACGATATAAGTGTACAGAAACCCATAAATCGAGTTCAGAGTATAAAAACTCGTAGGACGCAATTGTGTTCTATTTACATATTGTTTAAAACGAATATTTTCTATGCTTTCTAAACCTTTATTTTGTCCAAATTTTAACTTATATCTCTCTTAATTAAGATCCCAACTCGGATTAACTCATTCACCTCTTGACTCAACTTTCTTTCTTTTGCTCTTGTTATCGTCAACTTTAAGCTTTAAATTAATTAGGTATAGTTTTTCTTTTTTTTTTTTAAGGAATTAGTTATAATTTTTCAGTATGTAAGACGTTGATTATGTTATTGAAAACTATATTAATATTCATAGTTCGAATCTATATATATAGATTACATACATTAGAAGTGCATTCAAATTTAGGAATACGAACTAGGTTAAACATAGGACCACGAATCCAAACATATTTTATGCAAAAGAAAAAGAAAATGAAAGATGAAGTAAGAAAATTAGGCCAAAACAGGGTACCTCCGTAGTATGAAACTAAGTAAAAGCAATTACGTATATCTATATAGTGTGTTTAGAATAAGGTTGAATATACGGTGGATTGCATTTGCACCCACTAGGTAGTAGCTAGCTATAGTACAAATAGTATTGAATTAATGTGGCGTCATGAAGCTCATATATGTTGTCGTTTCTGTCTATTAAATTTGGAGTGAGAATCTGAGGAAACCTCATATTTTAAGTACTACTAATTTAAAAATTGAGAAGGGGACCCTTTACCATATTTTTTAAAAGGTGTTTTAGTAATTAATTAATAATGTTTTCGTTTCTTTGGTTTTTTAAAAAATATATACATTAACTTTTTCGATTCAGATTGCAAATTGATGACCAAATGTGATACGACCGAATATGCTAACGTGTAGCAGTCTAGCTAATTAATTAATGATGCGTGGAAACTATGTTCGAAGTCATTAATTAGTTTTTTATTCTTGAAAGAAGAAAAAAAAATTATCATATTCCATCGAAGCAAAATAACCGTCCAATTATGAGTCGTATTGTGTTTAAATCCATAAACATGAACGTAAACAATTCAAATTTCAAAGTGTTGGGGGAAACGCAATTAGCAAACGCAAAAGAAACTTAAAAATAAAAAGTAAACAAGACAGAGAAATTTACGTGATTAAAAAAACAAATTACCTACATATATACGTCATTCACATTACATAAAGGACTATCAAATTAACGCGGTGATCACTTCAGAATTACACACTCAATCTCTCATAATCCTAATCCCAATATACCTTTTTTTTTCTCTCTCACTTCTTTTGAAAAATTTAACACGTCTTTGACGTTCACTTTGTCAGTCTTCACAATCACACACCTCTATAGGCTAATGCATGTAGTTATAGAATCTCATAGATTTTCACTACATACACTACAAAAAAAAAGACTTTTAACGATAAATTATTAATATCGGTTGTATCGGAACCGCTAACCGCTATTAATAGTCAATTTTAATATTTCTCGGTAGTTCCGGTACAATCATTGAGAAAAATATAAAATTTTTTAAACCTCAGAACCGCCGTTAATACTCAAATTTTAACTTTTCACTGCGGTTCTGGTACAATCGCCGTTAAAAGTTTAAAATCTTGACTTTTAACAGCGATTGCAGCAGAACCGCCGTTAATGCTTAATTTTTTACGACAATTCCGGTACAACTGCCATTAAAAGTCATATAAATGAGGGCTGAGACCAACTCGACTCTCATTTTCTTTCTTCTCCCCAATTGAGAGCTCGCCCACACCACCCCCAACTTTGTCTTTCTTATACACGGCCACCCTCATTCAAATGATTTTGACCGCCAAAATCATTCTCATTTGGTTCAAATCACTCCATTCAACTTGGGTAAGCTTTATATACTTATAATTTTTAAGATTAATTAGCATTTAGTAATTTTTTGTGCCCTAGACAAGTTTAGGTTTTTGTACAATCAATAATTACAATTCTCAATGAGTATGTAATTTTATTTCTTTTTTTGTTGATTTAGGTTTCAATTTGAATGGGTAGACTAATTTTGGGCTCAATTTTGGAGTATTGAAACATTTTTGCTCAATTTGAGGTATTTTTCTTCACTAATTTTAATTAATCCGAAAAAATTACTTTTAGAAATTAGATCTTCATAGTGTATATTATTTGATGATTTTATATTATTTTGATTATGGATATTAGCAATTATAGCTTATTAGTTTAACCACATTACCATGAATTAATTAGTGTTATGTGACTTTACAATATCAATACTTAGTATTTTCATTGACTTGAAATTATTTAGTTTATTAACTTTAGAATAGTCAAGAGTTTGTACTATGTATGAATTGAGTTGAATTTGAAAGTTCATAATGATAAAATGGTAATACTTTGAATTGGAATTGAAAGATAGATTGGTAGTGTGCATTCTTATCTTTCTGGTGTTAAAAATGATAATCGCTCACGTGACCTTGTATATTATTTCTATATAGTAACATGTATCAAAAAATACTTATTTCTTGTATTCACTTGGACAATCACCGGGTAATATAAATTTTTTAACATAGTTAATATAATGTATAGTATAATATATAGAATATATGTTTATTTATTTGGTCCATTAGTTTTTATAACACAAGTATTTTTTTAATGCATTCAAAATATTTCATATGAACATGGAAAGAAGAGGAAAAAGAGATGGTCCAACTTAGTATCATATTAAGGTATGAGATATAGTTTGTTCGTATGGGATGTCTTTATTTATCTTTCATCTTTATGTATTTTAATTATAGTTCTATTATAATTATAGTGTCTATCTCAACTCAATTAGATGGAATGCAGTGTTTATGTTAGAGTGTATCTCAGTTCGCTCACTTTATCTATGTTAGAATTGTTAATATAACTTTCGATAAGTTTAGGTTACAAGTATTAGTGATATGTATCTAGAAACTCATTATTGGTTCTTAAATGTGTTTATGTTAGAGTATATTGTCTATATAGTAGAAACTTTTTAGTTATATGTACTAGATTTTAATTATGTTTATTATATGTACTTTATTACAGTTATATCTAGGTTTGTCTGTTTTTGAACTGATTTGAAATTCTTTTTAGGCAAGTTTAATGTTGTGGTGTTGTATAAAGTGCCTTGGGGAAGGAAAAAATTTTTCCTGAAAAAGGCTTTGGAAACCGCCTTTAAAGATCTTCTCGTTATTGGTCAATTTTTAATGGCGGTTATTAACCGCCGTTAAAGGTGCCCCTTTCAACGGCACCTACATTAACGGCGATTTTTAACCGCCGTTAATTTACTATAATGTTGTAGTGATATAAATTATACTGTTACCGAACTACACAAACTAATCAAAACTTGATAAATATCAAACTAGGAAAAAATTGAAATTTGAGTCAAATACAATGATAAAAAAAATATATACCATATGTATTAAATCGTTTGAGGCATTCATGTCATGCGTTTTTTTCCCTCAAAAATTTGAACCGAAGAAAGTCATGAAATTAATTGTAATCTTAACAATAGTTAAATTATGGACTTTCTTAGTTTAGTGTGTTCGGTAGAAAGGATGGGAGTAGGAATGATGGATGCATTAGAAATGAAGAAGACCATGAGGGATAGAGAGGATAGCACATCTCTTTTATACTGTTTGGTATTACGATGAGAGTTGTATTGTTGGTTATATATTTAATGACAAAGTTACTATATTACCTACAGTAAAAGAAAATATGTATTTGTTAAATTTTTTAGGAGTAATTTTGTCATTTAATTCTTTATTTTGCGATTCCTTCAATCCTCTCTCATCCTCTCATGGAAGGAATGTGGATGGTAACAGAAAGAGTTTGGCTATCTGCTAAAAGAAGTAACTTAGAAGTTAATATTTAAAATTACTATATCTCATCCTTTCATGGGAGAAATATGTTAAAGATAGAATATTTTCTATCTTCGAGTTTGGGTTTCAAGTTCGGTCTTCAGATTGAGTTTCGCGTCGAGTTCATATATATATTAAAAAAAATACTAAGCTAAAACCTAGCCCTATGAATAATCGGGTTCAAGTCGGGCTCCAACCGAGTTTGAATCAGGCTTTTTTCAGTATGGTCCATCAAGTGTTGGACTTTCGGACTCTTTTTACACCCCTAAAGAGGTTATACCCCTACTTATATCCATTTATCAGCATAGAGTTCCCGCAGGTAACCCATTTACCTACTACGAATTGAAAATAATATTTTTGTGAATTTAAATCCAACGTAACTAAATGTGAAATTCATTATTTAAGTAAAAAACAAAGTGTAAAATAGGCATTACATTTCCCTTTTAATATATTTGACATATATGATTATGTATTTTTATTTTCTGTTATGCATACTAATCGGGTAGGATAGGGTGTGGTAATAGGGGTGAGTATCTATGTAACCTTATCCTACGTATCCGTACGTATTTTAGGTATTAAAATATGTACCTAGTGACGGACCCAAGATTATTTTTCATGGAGAAGAGGGGCATAACATAAAATTTTTGTACAAAATTAAAACACAAAGAATACAAGTCAAATGGAAAATTGAGGATTTAAATGTCAAAAAATAAAAATTTGGGACTTAAATACAAAAAAAAATAAAATTTAGGAACTTTTGCTGCTAATTATCTAAATTATTACTAACTAAATAAATGCAAAATTAAATAAGGAGAAATATATTTATAAATTTTCAAAAAATTAATTAAAAAATTACCAAAAAAAAAAAAACAAACAAACAAAACAAAATTTGAGATGGTACTTGCCCACCTTTGTTGTGTTGTGCATCTGCCACTATATGTATCCATTTTTTACCATAAACCAGAGTGGGTAGTACCCTATTCACCCGAGTAGAATACCCGCAAGTAAACGGATAAAATTGTCATTCCATTCCTCTTAATTTGGTGGGCCCAGAGGGGTTTGTGATCCTTCCACCTCTCATCTTACCCGATCACCTCGCTTCTTCTCTTATCAAACAATAAAATAAATTTTAGCTCTTCTTTCACCCTTTTTCTTCCGTCGACAAATTCTTCCAACCAAACAAAGCCTAATAGGTAAGTTGCTTTTTGAAATTCAGTGAACAAAGTTATGACATGAATATAGTATAATTCAGATGTTTGGGGAATTTAATTAAGAGCACAATTTACTATTAAATACTCTATTAATTTCATGCAAATATACAAATGACCCAAAAAAAAATTGGCAAAATGTTCGTATTCACAAAATTTTTAATCTATGTTCGTATTCACAAAATTTTTAATCTATGTGATCTTTTCGAGACCCAAAAAGTCGTGAATATTCTCAATATCTTCGGATCCAATGTGCATTGAAAGGAAAAACGAAAACAAAATTTTCATTGATTAAAGAATTTGTATTTACATAATTGTCCTTTTAAGTTGTTCCCTTTCTTTAATTTAATTATCAAAGTATATAAATAAGTTGGGACAATCTTGACTTTCTATACGAAACATGCCACATGATGATACTAATATGGAATCTATCTGAGACATATAGACAAATAACAATAATTTTTTTTTTGGCTGAAAGTTACCAAAGTCAAAATTGATGGTTCACTACCCAAAAAGCCATTTTATTATTTAAAGTTTGCCTCTTTTTTTTGGCTCTGGAAGTTTGCCTCCTCTTTAGCTCTATCGTTATATGAATTGATTCCACTTTTTATTTTAATATTATTATTGTTTCTCTAATATCCCCAATGCATGTCCCTGTGAATCATTTTGTATCTAATAGAACTACTAAGTTACAACAAAAGAATTCAGCAATTTTGAAATTGTAGAAAAGAGTTTTTGGCATGATTGGCCTTTATATTATTTGTAATTGATAAAATGGTCCCTGAATTATTCTTTTTGGCAATTAAGTCCGTAAGTTTTAAAAAATTTGGTAATTAAATTCTTTTCGTATGTAATTGTTAAAATGTTGAATAGAATTGGGCATTTTCAGGTCACATACAAGATTTTTAAGGTCAAAATCAATAGTTTAATGGTATTAGTTGAAATTAAGAGGAAAATAACTAAAAATTAAGTATAATTAGTAACATAATATAAAAAAATTTAGAAGTAAAAAATTTCAATATCCCTTCCAAACTAATTAGTATTAGTGAAATACTAATTTCTTTCACTTAAATATATTCAATTTCATGAAAATTTTAACATTAATAACAAAAAGGACTTAATTGCCAAGATTCGTAAAACTTAAGGACTTAATTGCCGAAAAAAATAACTTAGGAACTATTTTGCCAAACTAGGAATAACATAGGGGCTAATCATGCCAAAAACTCTGGTAAAAAATACATTCTCTTTCAATTGTAATAATAAATTATAGTATACTGTTGTCTCTTCTATTATTGAAATTAAATAAGAATAGTTATAGAAAAATTCTTTTCATATCGATTGGGATAGACAAATGATGTACTTGCCAATAATATATTGTTGAGTATATCAAAATTTAATAATAACAAATTGTACTAAATTAATTGGCAACTATAGGAACTAGTTATTAATGAGAATTCAACATGATAACATTGCTCGTGGTTATAACTTTGCCTTAGTTCAAATATCTATTCTTCTCTCTTTCTATACCTGCTTTTCTCTCTATAAAAGGAAAAAAAAAATCAACTGCTGCTTTTTTTGAGGCCTCCTCCTCCCTGATCTCTCTTCTTGACCTATCGTGGGAATGAGAGATTTTTTAAGTTTTTTTTTAGTTTTCTAATAAGTCCATATATAAATCTGTTTTGTAGTATCATATTTTCTGTGGATTTTAAGTTCATTTACCAAATCTTTTAATCTAAGATTTTCTTCTTTGATTTAGATATATTAGACAACTGAGTTATTTTTCTTTTCAACAGATGTGGATCTCAATTGGTGTTAGAATCATATAGTCTACCTCGCCAAGAACACAGTCCAAGAGCATATGGTGAAGACAATATAGTAACCCTTATTATTTTCTTGTGTTAGAAAATTATAGTAACCCACAAATTTAATTGTTATTGTGTTTTTAATCCACTTTTTGTCTCTTTTTTTTTTTTCTTAAGACTTAAATTATAATTTTTATGCTTATATTATAATTGAAACTCTTTTATTTCAAGTAATGATATCCCCTTGAGGGGTCGTTTTTATGAAGAAAAAAAAAATAGCTGTTGTGTCTCTTCTCATGTCAACTAGTGTATTGGTGTCATTATTTTTTGAAATATACTATCCAATTAAGTTGTTTATAATTGTTAAAATAATTTGAAACAAAAAGCTTATGAGGTTTTAATTAATTTCCTTTCATTCGGATAATAAATAAACTGGTCCATTTTGTAGGCTCTCTTTTATGAAATAAAGAACAATACAAATAATAAGCTGCCCCAAACTGCGGGATTCCAATATGGGAAAGCAAAACGATAGAAAAAGATATTTATTTTATTCATCAGAATCAGCAAAGTTGGTATTTTTACAGATGGGCCGCAAAAGCATGATGATACATTTAATTAATTAAGGTTAATCTGTTATATTTTTCTAAAAATAATTTATGTGACGCTGACATCACGCAAGAAGTGTGATACTCACGTGCACCATAATTATTCTTCCTCGTTATAATATTGGTAAAGTATTTTATAGAATTATTATTTCATGTATACCTTATAATTTATATGAGATAAATCTCTCAAGTGGACACTCAATAACATCGTAAAAGTTCATGCAAATATTGGTGAACATAGAATTTGCCACGACACGTATCAAGTTGATCAACAGTCCAAATTTAAAAGTTACTCAAAGTGTAACTACTATTCTTTGCATTGTTCTTTAATTAATGTTGGCTCTCGAGTACTTATTTCAAAAGATAGAAAAAAGCTAAAAGTCCATGTAGTGTTTAACATCACGTACTAGTAAAAGTGTGGAATCTACGTATAATTATAAAATCTGTCTCATATTTCTATTAATGTATATGATGTCCCGTATTTTTGTTATAGTACGTAGCATCGAGCACCATAAATTTCTCATAACATTACTCTTGAAAACGGTTGAAACAATATCGTTCAAAAAAAAAAAAAAATTGGTACAATAATATCAAAAAGAACATGCACAATAAATTAGTGTCCCAGTACCATTCTTATCTACTAAAAAGCAGCAAACCAACCACAAACACTTGCCGGGCACATTGCCAACTTTAGCACCGAAAAAAGAAAAGAGTGCACTCATTTTGAACAAATTAATCAATAATAGTCATTGCATTGGGTTCTAGATGCATGGTCCAACACCAACTCATGTGTTTGGCTGCTAGCAAGCACCATAGTTGAACAAAAACTAATTTCATACAAATTTGATCCTTTTGGTGAATTCAACCATATGTATTATTCTTTTATATAATCCAATAATACCACATATTCCACTACATCTTTCCATTTTTTCTGAGAGAGGACATATATTTATGTATAGGCTATGTTATCCATACCTTAATTAATTGAAAAGGACCTTCAATCTGCCACTTATCTTAACTACACTAATTCATTAACATTCATTTTAAATTTTAGTGCTAAAATTTATTTAGTTATCACTTCAATAAATAATCAAATTCAGATAATAATGTTAGCAACTATAATGGGATGTCAAATAAAAAAACTCATCGGATCATTCCAAGTTCACGTGTGTTTTTTTTTTTTTTTTGGGTTACTGATTAAAAAATTTAATTTGTAATGAAATATTTATTAAAAGGCTTCACTAATGGTAAAAAAATCTTAACTAATAGATTTTTAGCATATTTAGAAAGTTTTAAAGATGATAAGATTTTATTAAAGTAAAAACAAAAACAAAAAATCCTCATATCCATGATAAGTTACTACAAGTCGGGTCTTAGGTCACGACATGTGTTGACCTGTGCCTTGCCCCAAGCGTTATAAAAGGTGCCCGACACAATTAATGTGTATGTATACATCGGACTATACACTGAAGATTCAATCAACACCAATAACATATCAGTTACTAACAATGATGTAATCACTATATATATATATATTGGCACCAATCGGTTTTTTTTTTTTTCGTTTTTACGTAAATATTATTTTGACTAATGAAAATTTATCGTGTATATTTTTTTATAATAAAAATTAAAAGAAAGAAATAATATTTGATATACATCTTTTTATAAACTTCATTATAGCCGTTGAATCATCATAATGATGATCCAACGACTAAAACCGAATACTTATACATAGATAAAAAAAATACTTATTGAATTGGCAACCTATATATGTATAATATATAACAGTGTATCCGAGTTCACATATAATAAAATGAACATGACTTAGTTGACCCAGAGTCTATCTGTCTTCTATGACAATTAAAGGGAAATTTTCGTAGAAATTCTGTTTTTGTTTTTGTTTTTTTTTTTTCTTTTGGTAACCCAAAACCCTGTTTGATTGAAAATATCAAAGAACCCAAAATTACATCTTTTAGAATAAAATACTGAATTTAAAGTTGTTATCAAATTAACCCCTCAATATCATTATAAGACAAAACGCCTTAATGAATAGTATTCCCCAAAATTATATTTAAGAGTAAAAATTCCATAAATATTTCCCAAAATTAGAATATCTTGTTTTTCTTTCATACCTTAGGAAAATCAGGAAGAGATATCGTGCAAAATAACAGTAACAACCAGGTGAGAGTAGCATACCCCCAGTGTCCAACGAGATATACCTTGGAATCTCTTAAACGTGATTTTAAAAATCCGCAACGGTCAAGATTCTAGAGAAGAAACAAGAAAAAGACCCAGCCCGTGGGCCCTTACTGGACCATCATCAGCAAATGGAATCCTCAGTCAGAGACTGGGCCCCACAAAAGAAGCGGGCCCGGCCCAAGCGGTCAGATCTCCGGAAGAACCGCTCCTCGTGTCCACTATAAAGTGGCCGTGTTCACTTTTAGATTCCTACACCCCTTTCAGATTCCGCCACGTCAGACGGACACCCTCTTTCCTCTATCCACGTCCACGTAAGCTTAGGTTTGGCTCTTAGCTACTCATATTTTGTCCGACCCCGTGAATAAATAAATATGCTTATAGTTGAAAGACCAAAATGCCCCCTGTTTTGGTGTGGTGAGCAGACAGTAGTGTAACGGAATCTAACGATTAGTCGGTTATTAAACCATTCTCTATAACCCACCAATTTCTTCATGACCATAATGCCCTTCTAGAAGAATCATTATACTTTGCCAATTGTTTTTTTTTTTTTTTTTAATAATTTGCCAATTGTTTTTGAATACTCTAGACAAAAACATTGTTGGACAGGATATTCTAATGTCGTACGCTCAATTTAAAAAAAAAATTAAAAATATTTTTTAGTTCATGTCTAAATTTAAAATTAAATTTTTTTTATATGATGTCATTAGACATTGAAATAAAGTTTGCGTAGAAAAATGTGTCCTTTATATTGTTATTCCGAATGATCGATACTTAGATTTAGTATATACAATTAAGAAGAATGCTAGCACTACTACATTTTTTTATTTTTTATTTTTTTTGCTAATAGGGAGGTATTTACACTTGTGATTCGTTCATTAGCAGCATTTAGTAAATAAATTGAGGTTATAGGTATTAGTGATCACGTTTTAAATTCTTTGAAAAAAAAAAATATTGGAGGGTTCAGGATTGGAATCTCTCTTCTCTAGGAAAAAAAAAATTGATGCTTAGTGATATTAGTTTGTACAAGTCCATATATCATGCAGTAATTAAAATAAGGAAAAAAAAAAGGATAAATAGAAAAAGGAAACAAATATTGAAAAGACATGGCCAGAAAATTAAGCTTATGATTACAAGTCAAAAGAGTCAGCCACTACAAGTTGCGGGTAAAAGAAGAATATGCAAAATGTCTTTCTCAACATGTATGCATATTCTTGCACATGAAGCAAATGATATCTACTTGGTCAAAATCTTTGCCTCACTAATGTCCTATGAAGGTCAAGACGACGAGCTTCGTCGTTCATGGCTTGCGCCTAACTTTTGAGTCAACTTTTTTTATTCTTTTCATTACCTTAGTTCTTTTTTCAGCAAAAAACTAAGATAACTGTGTTACCAGACACTTTCATTTTGATATCTAATTAATTTAATAGTTATAAGATTTAATATAAAAAGAAAAAACTCAACTATTTATCTTTTAAATAGATGAGACATCAAATATGACATATTTTTATTTCAATTGAAGTTTGCATTGAATTGCTATAGAATATAATAAAAAAAACATTTGTAGATATGATTTACTTGTGTGTGGTTTTATCTATTGTCGTATTCGGCATGACTCTCCCAAGACCTTTTTAAATAAAATATGGGATAATATCACTTTTATACTATATATTTTGATATTTTGTTCAGTTTGTACATTATATTTAATTATTATCAATATTGACCCTTAGATTTAATAATTATTACAAATTTATATCTTGACACCAATTTAAAGCAGTTAATTTACCAAGATATCATTTAAAAAATTGAAAATAAACCATATTAAAACTGATCTAATAATAAGTTTATTAAATTATCTTAGTAAATTAATTGTTCTAGATTGGTATCGGAATATAAATTTGTAACAGATTTCAAATCTAAATATCAATGTTAATAATAACCAAGAACATAAGGTACAATTTGAATAAAGTGTCAAAATATAAGGTATAAAAGTGATATTATCTCTTAAAATATAGACTAAATGACATGGTGAAGTAAGACTGCCTTGTAGTTCTTGCTTTGGCAAGAAATCTTGACTTCTTTAGATTGTCATTGATGGTATGAATAAAATATGTATTTTATATATAAAATGTAACAATAACAAAAAAAATAAAGGTGTAGTTTATAGTTTATACAAGTTTTGTAACCCGCGAATTTGCTGCAGGTTAAACACGATATATTTATTAATAGTGCAGAAAATTATACATAAAATATTTATTATATTATTTACAATATGTAATATATTTTTATAATAATATGATACTTGTTTGAGATATTATAAAGAACTGTTCAAAACATTATAAAATATTGTTGCATTGAAGTAGGCCCATGATTTATGTTACAACTTTTGCTTTCCTTTCTTTTCCTATTCTTCTTCGCTGTAAGCAGAAATAGAAAAGGGGGAAAAATAGAAGAAGAAAGCTAGTGTATTTTTTACTTTTAAAATATAAAGTTTTCATTTATGACTATTAATGAATGAATTACCTAGTTAATTTTTGCTTTCTTGATGATTCTGTTGACGTTGTCTCTGATCTGTGATATGGTAAAACATATTATTAGTTAGATGATAGGTAATAATGATACATTTTATTGAATTAGATGGAGATTAGTAATAGTTCTTTTACCTCTCTGCAATTTTTTTCGGGTCAGGTGTTTTTGGATCGAGAGGTATGGCTGGTACTACCTCTATTTCGGGGACAGTAGGTGGTGCTAGAAGTGGCAATGTTGTTGATTCATCATCTTCAAATACTTTTGATACAATTGTGTCAATTAGAGCTCCTCTAGATCTGAAATAAATTTGAAATATTTTCGTTTCTTCGCATAATTGGTCGATTATCGGTAGTAATACCATTGGATCAGTGTAGTTTTCCTCAATTATTAACACTGAATATGGCTTTTTAATCAGAACCTAAGCTGCTTTTCCAAAAATTGTTATGAGTTTAAATCATGTTTCGTCCTGAATTCTGGTATTTAGTTTATACCTGTTGAAATAGTAATATAAGGAATGTGTTTAGTATAGAGGCAGGGTTCAAAAAAGAAAAGTCAATGATTTAATTCATGATTAATGGTGTTAGTTATAATTTTTTTTTGGTGAATAAATTAATTGCGAAAGTATTAATATAAATTATTTGATTATATTTTGTACCATGGAGTCGGAGTTGCAGTGAGGTGACCGTGTGTATCACACTACCATCCATTTCCTACTTCTCGAACTTGTCTAGAATATTGGGGGCAGGAATAATAGTACCAACCTTGCTGTGTTTTAAATTTGAATATTACTGCTTTTACAGTAAATTTGATTCCCTAGAGAGAAAATAAAGAAAAAATTAATATGGATATAAGTGATCTATAAAATAATTTTTTTATTAATGTTGTTGTATGTTTGTTTACCTGTTGCATTAGAGGATCTAGTTGATTCAGTTCTGCTATTGTTTTCCTATTCTGTAATATTTGTTGTTTTGGTGGTTAGGTTTCTCTTGGAATATGAGCTGGTAAGAATTCTACGTGTTGTGTTGTATGTTGAAACCTAAATGATAGGTTGTTTAAAAAAAACAAAGATAGATTAGATGTGATTGTTTTTTTTATTCTTTAATTTGGGAAAGTATAGAGGATAATTATTACCTTATTTTTAATGTATTAGCTTCTGGTATATCTATATTCATGTAGTATATCGTTGCACCTATACTGGCAGCGTATATATTTCCTGTTTAATAAAGGAACTTATGTCAGTTATCATATATAATTAAGAGATAAGAATAATTTTATATATAGATGTAAAATGAACTTCTTATTACCTAAGTATTGCTTTATTGTCATAGATGTAAAGATAGTTATAATTGGCTCTTCCATAGTTTGTACAATATCTGTATTAAAATTTTTTGCTGTTTCTCCTTATAGAGTGATCTGTAGTTTTTCACTCCTGCAATTAAGTAAAATAATGTTAGAATATGATTAAAATAAAGGATTTTTTTTTAGATATGAGTTTTTATTATGTAAGAGTTAATTACCTTACATTTTGTATTGTTAGGGTCTGCCTCGGCGTCATTTTTCCCTTTACGTTGTTTCTTCTAATTCTTGTATTTCTATTAGCATTCCGATAATATCTGTTGTCAAGGGGAGAAAATTAATAAGAGAAAATTTGAATAGTTGTTTATAGGTATTAATAAAGAAATAATGCTATAATTAATTGTATAAGATAAAATATCGTTAATGTCTGTTCTTGAGGCTAGTTGATTAAAGTCTACAAAGTAAAATTTATCGTTGGAATATTTATTGTTGGAGTTGTTACTGGAGCGAAAGATGTTGCTCGAGCAAATTATAGCATCGCAGTATGAGGAATGATTTTATATCTCGGTCTATTTGGTGCCTACATTGAAAGTACTGATTCGGTAGACTTCTTCTTCTGTTATTTGTTGTAAAATATGATCTGCATCCCGTACTTTAATTGTTCTATGGATTGTTTCATGCTGTATTTTAAAGAATAAAAATTTAATTAATATTTGATATACTATAAAATGAAATGCTAAAAATATATATATTAATTATATTTAATTATAATAAAATAAGATATAAGCTAATTTCATGCTATTATTTTTACCTTGTGATCAACTAAAACACAGTCTAGGCTTATCAATCGACCAGTAGTATAGTCGTTGTTGTGCTAGAGCTTGCTAATTCGAGCTTCTATTGCTCCATAAATTTCATTCGGTTTAAGAGAGCGAATGAGTGTTGTCATTTTTTCTTTTTAACTGCAAAGCAAAAAAGATTTAATGAAATAAGAATTTTATTAATAATATGTGAAAATTTAGTAGTTAAAAATTGGTAAATATTCAAAAAGATGATATTAAGCTACATTTGAATGACAATTAATTAATAATGTAATTTTTCTACTTACATAATATTGTGTAAGATTTCTTTATAAACTATACTTTTAATATTTGTTGGATATTTATTAATCGATTCTTTTATTAATATGTATAGTCCTTTAGGAGTTGTTACTCATGATAGAGCTACATATAATTGGTCGTGTGTAAAGATTTCATTTTCTAAATAAATGCCTACTTTGTTCAATGATTGTCCTTGACTTTTATTTATTATCATTACATAACAGGTTTTTACAGGGAATTCATTCACAATTATTTATATTCTCAGAATGTATACTTTATTGTTTTCATTATTTGAATTTATAATTTGACCTTCTATAATTCTGTTTGTTAATTGAGTAATGATAAGTCTTGTTCCGTTACATAGTCCCATTGATATGTTTAAGTTTCGTAACAATATTATTGGAGTTCCAATTTTTAGATTTAATTCATGCGGTGGTACTCCGTTAAAATTTAAAGTATGTAAAAATTTTTGAAGATATAATAGATTGAGTTAATCAATATTTTCGGTTGAAGTTATTATTGTATTAAAACTATAATAGATTTTTGATTCATTAGGTATTAATGATAATATATAGTTGTTTATATCATCAGCTATTTTATTTTTTGGAGTTATTATTGCCCTATGTCGTATATAGTTAATATTATTGAAATTTCTTGTGAATTCACCGTATATTAATTCTGTAATTTTTTCAATTGGATTTAATTCGTATTGTATTATATATTTTTCAAGTATTTTAATCCATGTTATATCTTCATTTTCTAGATCTTTTATTCCTTCTACAGTACCATTTCTAATATTTAATATCTGTTTTGAAAATTCTGAGATTTCTTTTTTTCTTCTTCTGTAGTGTTAGGATTTTTCAACCTCATGTTCTCTGTTAGTGATAATAGTTTGAAATGTAGCCGTAACTAAGAATTATTTATACTTGCATTTATTATATCTTCTTTGTTCCAATAGGTATAACGTGTAAAATTTGCCAGAAATCACCATCTAATATAATTGTCTTTCTACCAAAAGGTTGTTCAAAATTATTTCTTAAATCTTGTAATATTTTATCTAAGGCTTCAAAACAGTGTTTATTATTCATCGATGCTTCATCCCATAATATTAATAATGATTTTTCTATTAATTTTGCTAATTGAGTTCCTTTTTTGATATAGCAAGTAGAAAATGTATCAGTTGATAGAGGTATTCGAAATCTTGAATATGCAGTTCTGCCTTTAGGTAATAGTAATGATGCTATACCAGATGATGCAACGGCTAAAATAATTTCATTATTTGATCTAATTTTTGTGATAATAGTATTTCATACGTAAGTACCTCCGTATCCATAATGAAGAATAAATTTTATTTTTTATTATTTAATGATTCTATAATTTGTTCATAAATATAGCGTTGATCATTATTTAAGTTTTTTTCTAAGATGATATTTTCTTCTTTTAATTTTTTAATGTCATAATCTAATTCTTCTCTCAAAAATTTATTATTTAAATCGTCTATTAGTGTTCCTATTGGTTGAGGCAAATTAAAATTTTTTAAAGTTGATGAATTTAAATTTAATTACTTTTCTAATTCATACAATACATAATTGTGTAGTTCATTTTCAGGAATTTGAAATTTTGGATTGTTGAATAAAGTTTTCATTCTGTGCAAAATATCTTCTGTCATAAGTCTCCAATGATTTTTAGGTAATGTTATTGGATTGTTTATGTTACAAAATAATAGTATTATCGTAAATAATTGTCGCAATTGATGCGTTGTTTATCAAAATAAGACTTGTAATATTGATTCGTTCCATTCTTTGTTATCTCCTAATAAACCTAATGCATTATATGATGCTTGATTTGTTGAGTATGTTATGCTGTTAACGGTTCGTATAGATTCGAAACTTGTTGCACCTTTTTGATGGTTTAATAATAATTTTAAATAGTATAATTCTCCTGAACTTGGATGAACGTAGAAAGTTCGTCCAATTGAATATCCTGATTTCCTAGGTGTCCAAATTTTATCTTTATTATTCTATACCCATTTAGTAGGGAATTGTATATATGATAGTTGTCTAGCTTCTATATTGATTTTATTTATTTCCATCCATTCTGTTAAAGTTATTTTTTGGATTCCTGGTTGTCTAATTATATTATCGAGATGTTGATTTGAGTGGAATGTTATATTTTGCATATGTGGTAGGTGAATTGTTAATCTTTGTATTGATGAATTTTTGTGATGTATAAGATATTCATATAATCTCCATATGGCTTCATACGGTGTTATATATCGACAATTAATATAATTTTTTATTTCATCTATTTCTTTGTAAATAGTTTGTCCAGATTATTCTGTGCAAATATTGTCTTCTATTATTGCTCTTATTCTGTCAGGGCCTTTTGTTAAATATTTAAATAAGTATTTTATTAACATTGATTGCGAACATATTTCAACGTTTATATGGGCATGAAATCTTAAACATAAATTCTTATTATAAGGAACTACAAATCTGTTATCTAATTTAATATTTTCTTTTTGTATATAAAATATTGTATTTTTACGTTTATAATTCACGAATCCATTTTCTTTAATAGTTGTTTTGTTTTTATATTGTTTGGGGAATTTTTTTGAACAGACAGAGTTCTTTATACATGGAGCATTTATCTTGGCAATACCACATGGTCTATGTATCATGAATTCTGCTACAATGCCATATTCTTCTTGGTTTTTTTTTAGGGTCTGGTATTTCAGCTGAAATAAATTTATCTATTTGTGATGGTTCTGATAATTTTTCATCGGGATGTAACCAGAATAGGAAATGACAGTGGGGTAGACCTCGTTTTTGAAATTCCACTACATATAGATCTATATATTAGGGAATAAGTAGGAAAAAGAAGGAGGTGAGGGGGAAAAAAAGAAAAAAAACAAATAGATGTTAGTTTTAATTGACAATAAAAGTAATTGATTTTTATGATGTAGTTTTATTTACTTGATTGAATAACGTAGCTTTTACCTGCAATAATTATTCCAAAAATTTTCTCGGCTTTAATAGTAGATAAGATCTGACTTAGTTTCTTTAAGACTTAGTTTCATCTTAAAGATTCTTGCAATTATGTCGGGTCTGTCCTCGGCTTTTTGTCCAGGAATTTTATTTAAGGCACGTATAAATTCAGGGCATTTAAGATTACATGTAAATGTTATAAATAAATCAGGGTTTCTGTATTGTCTGCGTATTGCCATTGCATCTTAATAATTTTAGATCATATATCTAGGACTTCCAGTATGACTGGATGGAAGAATAATTCTTTTACCAGTAGCTCTAGCATCAGTATCTACTCTTGTAACAGCGTCTTAGACGCCTTGATAAATTTCAGATCTTAGATTGTTTTGATTTTTTCTGATATAATCTAATCTATCTTCTTCAATAGAAGCATATGCATCAACTACATATTGTTGGAAAAGTCTTTCACTTTTAAGTAAGATATTATTTACATTTTTACGTTCTTGCAATTGATAACAATAAAATGCTCTCATAGGTGTTCTATTTATTGAAGGTTATTTTTCAGGTCTAGTTATGTTCCAGCTTAAATTAGTTTTATAGCCATCTTCTCCATATAGGAATAATAGCGGATATTTTAAGGCCATATAACATGGATGTAATTTTGTGATTCTTTGTAAATTATCTGTTTTATCTTGGATTATAATATCTCTTCCTTCTTCATATTCACCAATATCTCCAACAATTAGACCTCTTATATCATTTGATGTAGGT
The DNA here is from genome assembly GCA_002914845.1 of Trema orientale. Taxonomy (NCBI): domain Eukaryota; kingdom Viridiplantae; phylum Streptophyta; class Magnoliopsida; order Rosales; family Cannabaceae; genus Trema; species Trema orientale. The sequence goes on along the minus strand of JXTC01000016.1, from coordinate 1,319,293 downwards.
AGTTCATATTGATCATTATCTATAGGTCGGCGCCCTATTAATCTTAGTTTCATGGATAGGATTTCATTTTCATTATATCTGTCTCTAACCATGTGAAAAAATTTTACTAATTTATTATTTTCATCAAGTATTTTAATTAAGCTTTCAATTATTGTTTTTGTCAATTCTTTTGATGCATTATCAAATGAGAGTGTTGACATTCGATTTTCAATTTCGTTTTGTGTGTCATAGATATATAACTGAGAAAATCTTGGTGGATTGTTATTTGTTGGTAATAGTGATCCTATGAGATGGTATATTTGGCCGCTAATTTTAAAGATGTATAAACCCCCTAAATTCCTTGTATCTTGTTCTGTGTTTGCTCCGAAAGATGTAAAAGTAAACATAGAATTAAAAGTTCGAATATTCTTTCGGAAATGTATACTCAGAGGCCCTCCATAATAATTGAGTAGGTAGTTTAATATAGGAGGAGGATTTTTTCATGGAGGAAGTTTAATTTTTCAATATTTACAGCATAGGTTATATGTTGGAGGGTTTTTTTTTTTTTTTTTTGTAGATTCTTCGGACCAAAATAATGCGCTACAATGTTTACAGATGTAAGAACAATCGCCAAGATTATAATATTTATTAATATTGCCTGTGATATGAGATTAACTAAAAATGAAGGATGAGAAAATGTACATGGAATCAAATTCGTAATGGAATTTTTTATTTTTTTTATTTCTTAGTTGAAGGGTACAGGAAAATTACATTGTATGTTGGAGTTGGTCAACACAAATGGTCCGATTGAGCAAAAAAATTATTTTTCGCAATCTGTAAAGTTTGACATTGAAGTAATTCTTGATCGATGGATATTATCTAGCATCATACTGGACTCTTCATAACGTTGATCAGAGATATTATCATTATTACATCCGGAGTCTTCATTAAGGAGACAACGGTAACGGCATTTACGTTGGCATTTTGATGACGAAATATTTTTTGCCATTATTTTATTATTTATCTGGCCGAAAAGATAAAACAAAATACTATTAATCAAGTGATATAACAGTATTACATATGTATTAAATAGCTGACGCATATATTTTTGTTTTTTTTGTTCTATTATTTATAGTATTAGCATTCATAATTTTTTTTCAATTATATTTTTTAATTATGTTATGGTCTTATTTTTGTGTTTTTTAGTTTTTATATATTTAATGTTATTGTTATGAACTTATCTGTATACTATGATATTTTTGAGTATATTGGCAAATGTATTTTGTTTCTCCAATTGTTATTTATATTATATTACTTTGTTATTCTTTTGGATGACTTTATTATTATACTAATTTTTATATATAAAAGTTTAATACTTTCCTTTTTTTTCCTTTTTTTAGTAGGACTAAATTAGGGAAAATATAAAGAAAAATTGAGAAAATATGTTTATGATGTGTATCTTTATCTAATATATATTGATTTTAATTATTTATATCTGTCTATTAACGATTAAAATATATTCGAAATTTCTTGGTTTTCTTTTTAAAGTTATAAAATAGGTTTTCTGTTATTAATTTATTATCTATCTACCTCATGAAATAAAAGAAGATATTGTTACAAGGACAATACAATAGTATTATTTATCTATAAAATAGTTGTTGTACTTGGTTTTTTTTTTTGTCTTTTTTTTTTTTTGGTTCTTTTATTGTTGATAGTATCGGTGTTCTAAATTTTTTGGAGTTATATTTTTTTAGCGAAATTCAGGTTATGTATTTATTTTTTTGTTTTTAATTTTCATATTTAGTATTAGCGTAGTAATCTTATCCATATATTAAGGTGTTTTTATATATATTGCTAAAATTACTTTATTTTTTTAATTATTGTTTATATTATATTTTGCTTTGTCACTATTTTTGACATTATATTATTAAATTATTTTTTTACGTGTAAAAAGTTTACTTTTTTCTGCCTTTTTATTCTTTTTAAGATCATTAAATTAGGGGAACTAATCTTTTGAGGAAAAATGTTTGTAGCATATGTTTTTATTTAAGACATATTAATTTTAGGTATCTATACCCGTTTATTGGTGTATTAAATAAGTCGGTAATTTTCTCTTTTTATTTTTTTGAAATTACGAAATAATTTTGGTTTAGATTCTTAAAAATATAAATTTACATCATTTGTGTTAAAGAAGTTGAATAGTATTAATGTTTTGGCCGTATTACTCTTATTATTTCTCATTCGTTTATTTTATTTAGATTATTAAAATTATAGAATTATATTTTTTCCCTCATATATTTAAAAGGCGTTAATCTTTTTCTTATATATACTTAACATTATTTTGTATTTATTGATTTATTTCTTTCTCAAATAAAATTTAATTTATTTCATATATATTTTATTGTATTATCTTTTATTTATTGATCTATTCGTTTCTTGATTGAAATTTGATTTCTTTTATACGTATACTGTAAGATAGGAATTATGAATTAGGTATATTTTTGTTTTAGTAGTCGAATTTATTTAAAAAAAAAAAGAATGGATGTGATATATTATCTGTCAAAATTTTTATACTCTTGATTTTTTATTCTATTTTTATGTTTTTGATAATCTTTTTTTTTTCCTTTTTTTTTTCTCTTCCTTTTCTTTCTATATTTTTTCACTTCGTCCGATACTATATATTCTATAACCGTAATGTACAAGTATAAATTACGTAAGCTAATAATTTGTTTTATTTTGTTATTCGGAGTTATTGTAATTAAATGTTAAACGTGATATTTTCATTTTTTGAAAAATCAAAGTTTGTTTATTTTATCATTAAAACTTGGTGCAGTATGCTGTCAGGCACCGAAGTTTTTATTTTGCTGTTTCTTTTTTACTTTTTTTTTCCTGGATTTTGCTCATTTGCTTTTTTTATTTTTTGTTCTCTTTTCTTTTTTAAACCTGTTTTTAATATTTTCTTTCTTTTACGCAAAGGAAACATCTATTCCATAATTTAAGACATCAATTATTTAATTTGACAATATCCTTGGCTCTTTATTACTAATTATTGTAGTCAAATGTCAAATAGAATATCTTCACTATGCACAAAATCAAAGTTATTGAGTTTAAATATGCAAAATATCAGTTTATACATGTAATGAATAAAAGATAATATATGTGTTAAAAATAAACTCATTGTCAATGAATTTACAATCAGATCATTTACAATCATCTTTTCCTTCTATGTTGTTCTGTACAGAATAAGATCTTCTTGCTTCCCTTAGTTGATAAAAATATCAGAGTGCTTAGATATGTACGTATGTATAGTATTTGGCTCAGATATTTGAACGTATCATCAATATATGACAAATTTATAAGATAATGTATTAAGTATTTATCTAACTACCTAAGAAATAGTTCTCTCATATTTATCATAAAAGAGGAAAACATTTCTGGCAATTAGATAAGTATCTAAAACATTATTAATAAATATAAAAATTTGCCGTATATATTTATATTGGCCACAAAGTAGAAACAAAATCACAGGATTATAACATACTACTGCCCAGAAACTACCAAGTGAATAAGGATAAGGAAGAATGAGACCCAAGGAAAAGGAACGCAGAAAAGGGAAATAAGCGAAGGAATAATCAAGATGCATCAAACATGATTAAAAAAAGATAAGCAAAGTAAGCAGAAGACCTAATCCAAATCTGTTCCTTAAATACAAACCTAATGACTACCAAGTGAATAAGGATGAGGAAGAATGGGAGCAAAAGAAAAAGGAATACAGGAAAAGGATATCAAGCGAAAGAATGATCAAGATACATCAGACATGATAAAAAAAGTCCAAACAAAGTAAGCGGAAGACCTAATCCAAACCTATCCCTTAAATACAAACCCAAAGTTTTTAGGCAAACAAAAGGAAGAGAACTTAATTAACTAAAGTTATATAACTTGAGAGAAGAAGGACAGAATCAATGGATTTAGTAAATTATGGAAAAGACCTTAAGATCAAAATCTTAATAATACTTACAACCCAAACAAATTTATATAAGAAATCCCTACCTAACAAATCCAATCACTACCAAGTAAATAAGGATGAGAAAGAATAAGAGCAAAAGAAGAAGGGATGCAAGAAAAGGAAATAAACGAAAGAATGACCAAGATGTATCAGGCATGATAAAAACAAAAAACCAAGCAAGATAAGCAGAAGACCTAATCCAAACCTGTCTCTTAAATACAAATCCAATCAAATTTTTTAGCCAAACAAAAAAAAGAGAACTAAAGTTATATAACTTGAGAGAAGAAGGACATAATGGATGGACTTAGTCATAAATTATGGAAAAGATCTTAAGATTAAGATCATAATAGTACTTACAACCCAGACAAATTTATATAAGAAATCCTCACCTAACTACCAGTGTAAACTCTAATTCTAGAAGTAGAACTATTATGCACAGTAATTTCTGGGCAGTTAATGTCTAATTCCACATGATCCAAAAATCGAAAATACTATCATCATCGCCAGATATGTATTGAGAGGTAAAATATAGTTACAAAGTAGTAAAATAACGATAAATAAAAGGGGAGAAGAACCCAAAGGGAAGGAAAACAGAGCTTTTTTCAAGGAGGAAAAGAACAGAAGACTAAACCTACATAATTCACAAATCAACAGGCACAACTAACAGAGCATAAGGATAAAATTAGAGGATTAGGTAAAGCAACTCAAGAAAAAGTTGAAAGCTAAACAAACTAAATAAGAAGATGTCAAAAAAAAGAAAAAGAAAAAGAAATAGCAAAATATTTTCTAGTATGCACTAAAAAATAAAGCACTAAATAATCAGATAGAATGAACATAGCAGAAGGAGTGCATTAATAATTAAGACAACGGAGCGTTATAACAATATATGACATAGACTAAGAGAGCAAACACATAAATATTTATAGTACATGAACAGAACATCTAATACACATTAATGAGTACCAAAACAAAATACAGTCATTACTCACATAAACCAGAAAAAACACAACATAATAGAGTACGGTAGAGAGGAATAATACCTGAGAAATTTCACACAGAAGCTCTTTGACCCAACTATAAGCAGTCAGAGATTTTTATAAGGGACAAAGGATAAAGTAAGAGGATAATAAATATAATCAAGGAGGCTCGAGAACAAACCCATGGGTACTAAGTAAAAAAGACAATTGTATAAAGAAGGTAGGTAATTATCAGCACAATAAATACAGTAAAGATACTGAAGAGCAGACTTGAGCAGGTTAACAATAAACTCATTAGATTATACGTGAAGAAGAAAGTATGGTGTAAAAGGCATAATAGGTAGCATAAGTATTTATAAACAGACTTCAATAAAAATAATATAAAAAGTATTCAATAAAATTTTAACAGATGGCAACATATAAGCAGAGGACACCGTATAAATAAATGCACTAAAGAAAAGAAAAACAAAAATATATTTAAGAAATTTAAAATCCTTGATTTTTTTTCTTTTTCTTACATTGCTCCTTCTCTTTTTTCTTTTAGTTTTTTTCTCTTTTTTTCCTGACCGGAATAATACAAAAATATGACAACAGCATTCAATTAGCTTGCATAAATAAGACTAAACTCATAAATGCAATTAGACATCTAGTCTAGCAGAAAAACAGATATCATCATTAGCATAAAAAAAAAACTAAAAAGACTACAGATATCAAAGAAAAAGAATTATNTTATCTCTCTTCCATACTTCGAATCTACTCTTTTTACTGTATTACATTGTGCCGATTTTTTCCCCTCTTTTTTTTTAAAACAAAAATAATACCATCAAACTGTCAGACAATTATTAAATAAGCTATCAGATCTCAAATCAGATATTTAATCCAAATGCACAGCTCATCAAAGGGGAAACCACAACCCATAATTAACACTGAAAAATCTCAAGCAGATCATAAATATATTATGGCATAAAAAACAATACAGAAAACAGGAAAAATAGTTCCCTGATTATTCTAGAAATTCAAAGAAACAATCTCAAAGTAATTACAATAAGAGCAATTAATTGATCAAAAAAATCAGCCTAAATTACCAGAAATCGAAGCCCAATTATGAAACAACAAAACCCAAAAGACTAAGATCCATCAATCATCAATTAAGTACCCATAATAGCCACAAACTCATGCAACTTTGACAATAAACACATTCAATCGCAATCAAAAAATATAACCACTCAGCATTCTGTTCATAAACAAATAGCCCCAAATCCATACAACTTTAACAATAAACACATTCAACCGTAATCAAAAAATATAACCACTAAACATTCTGTCCACAAATACAAATCTGAGAAACATAAACAAAAAAAAAACACCATAAAAGAACACAAATATGAAAAGTTTAAATACCCAAAAAGAGAGTCATATCGCCGCACCAAATCCTGATCTGCATCAAGCTAAAATCTCAATCGTAATAAACAAACCACAGATCCAAATCAACAGAGCATAGACCTAGCCAACAAAGAAACTTAAAAATCTGAAAGAAAAATATTAACAGGAGGGGAAAATATCGAGTAGACAAGCAACAAATCTCACCAGAAAGTAACAGAAATAAAAAATAAATCTAGAAATCAAAGCCCAAAAACCAACCATCGCAAAAAATAAACCCTAAAATCGAAGAGGAGTTTCGGCAGGAAAAGGGGCACAAACTCGATCGAATACAAAGAGAGAGACAGATCGACAAAAGAGAAAGAAAGAAACAAATCTCAGATAACATAACCCTAATAGATGAACAGAGAAGACAGAGGCAGACGAAACAAAGAAACAAAGAATAAAATGAAAAGAAGAGAGAAAAAGCAAAAGAGAGAGACGAAGAGGCATTAAGCCACAATCCAATCACAGGGAAATGCCAAAAAATCCAACAGAATCAAAGCCCTCAGTATGCACACCTCAAGGGCAAAAATGTAAAAGCACGCAATTAAAAGGCCAAAAAAAAAAGTTACTATTTTTTAGACAGTAAAAGCTGAGTGGGTGAACAGTGGAAAACTCCTCTACTTTAGATATATATAATAATATATAGATATATATATATGTTCTCAATCCAATTAGCTGTTTTTTTTTTTTTTTTTTGCCTATCCATATGTATTTCTTTTTTTAGCCGTTAGATCATTATTCAATAACTATTATAATTTGGGTAATTAGAAAAAAAATAAAAATAAAAATTCATCATTTAAAATTTTTCCCTCTCCACTTTTTATCATAAAAAGACATGCATAATTAATTTTAATTAGACAAAACAATATAGATAAAAAATATACATTAATGCCATATATATATATTAAGCACGAAGCCTCTTTAGATAAAATATTATCAAACCAGAGTGTTGTTCCGATTTTTCTCTTCTCCCTTCGCGACAAAAAGTAAAAGAAAGGCCAGAAAAGGGAGGAAAGAAAGTAGATAGTCATTGAGATGTAAATCGGAGAATTGAAATATGTTTGGTAGAGTGATTGGGGATAATTTTGGAAGAGTAGGGGCGTGTAAGTTGCAAAAGTTAATAATATTTAAAAATTAAGTGGTATGTGTAATGTGTCTAAAAATAGAGGTACAAGGAATCTAGTGAGGTGCGTTACCCATTACTTAATTAAATGGCATGCCCTTTGTATTTTACGTGACTATAGTGTATATGATAATTCATGTGACAAGTTATTGTTTATCAAGAAAAACTCACGTGACAAGTTTGGTAGGCTTTTGACTAAAGTATTAAAGTATTTTTGTGTTTGAAATACTAGGATTAACAATAGTCTAAGTCATTACTAAAATTTGAGTCGGTTTCCAATCTCAAAAAAAAAAAAAAATAAGGAAGTTGGTTTAGTAAGAATCCAATGTATATAAGAAGGGCCGAGATCCATCTCATTTATAGACAGTAAAATAAGAAAATAAAGAACTTCTTAACAATAATTTACTACTCTCACACACTTTTGCACAACACACGTTGCTTTGTCTTGTGCAGTGGATTTTACTTGAGTTGATACTAGCTAGTCCCTTGTTTGTCACTTATTAGGGTTACTTTCATCTTTCATCGTAAAAATTAGAAACATGTATAACTCCTTCCTAATGGAGATCTTCTATCACATGTAAATAAGCTTCACATGTTTTCAAAATTTTTTTAAAAAAAAAAAAAAAAAAGAAAACGAAAAAAGACACCCATTTTTTTTGTTTATATATCTCTAGTGAAAATACGTATAGTATTTCTCTATATAAAATGGTGCTTGCAGTGACTAGTTTCCGGTAGTGTGTTCTTTAAATATCAGATAATTATAATTGTTTTATTTTAAGGTAGATGTGTTGTTTAAAATGTGATGTTAAAAAAAATTGAATATTGCAAGGTTGCTCCCCCAGTGCTAGTAGTAGGTGCATAAAATCAAAACTGTGTGACTCCTACAATTGATATATGACTTGTAATTAATCACGTCAGAATACCTATTCGAACCCTTCGTTGTTGGAAGCGCTTTAGTTGTATGAAGACAAAATACGATAAAACTTATACATGAAAACAATATCAAATTATTTAAAGTACTGAACATAATGTTATTAGAAGGATAGCTTTCATAAAGCGATGGGTCCACCTATTATTAGTCTAATAGTATTTTCATTCTCATTGGTAACTATCACGCATTAAGAATGAGAATATCATTGGACAAATAGCGGGCGGGCCTACTGCTTTGTGGAAGCTGTCTTTTATCATTATGAAAGAGTGAAAGAGAAGAAGAATGAGGAGAGCTCATAAGTCCTCTCTTACTAATGGGAATGAGAGTATCATCGGATAAATAACGGATAGGCTCCACCGCTTTGTGAAAGCTATCCTTCCAACAACTTTCACTAAACTATATGAGACAACACCAGAGGTGTGTCCGAACATTTTTTTAGGTCAAAGGGACATGTTAAGCCAATTTGTAAAGCTCATCGAATTCTTTTAAATTTTCAAAACCATAATGAACTGCAAAAAAATACTCTAAAGTTTAAGTGTTCTACAATTTAAATCCTAAAATTTGGACTCTACAAAATAATACTCTGAGATTAAGAATTTCTGAAAATTGATACCATGGGTTGTTATTTTAAATAATTTTAACAAATAAAAGACAATAATACCATCAAAATTAAGGAGAATAATAATGACTAATCTAGATATTTTTTGAGCCCTGGACAAGGTGCCGAATAATTCGATCTCATGTCTAGCCAGATGGATTCATGATGAGATAAGTGCTAAGAACATTTTTGTCTTCACAATAAGCTCAAACCTTAAAAATGGAATTAAAAAAAAAAAAAAAACTAGCAAAGGGTGTATATTTCCTAAAAGGGATATTATCACTTTTATAACCTGCATTTTGACACTATGTTAAAATTATACCTTGTGTTTTGGTTACTATCAATATTGACATTTAGATTTGAAATTTGTTACAAATTTATGCCTTGACACAAATTTAGAGCAAATAATTTACCAAGTTTTTGTTTAAAAATTGAAAAGAAACTCTATAAAAACTGATCCGAGAATAAGTTTATTAAATCATCTTGGTAAATTAACTGCTCTAAATTAGTGCCAGGGTATAAATTTGTAACAAATATAAAATATAAGGGTCAATGTTGATAATAACTAAAACGAAAGGTATAAACTGAACAAAGTGTCAAAATACAAGGTATAAAAATGATATACTATCCCTTCCTAAAACATACTTTGAAAATGTCTAATTTACTCCTAATAATCTTCACTTCTCTTCTCTTTTTCACTTATTATACCATGCACCTTGTATATCATGTAAATTAATGTTATTCAATATGTGAATGTTACAAAATCTATTAATGGTAAACTTTGATGCGCTAGTTAAAATATAATAATCTACACGCCATATAAGTTCATATTAAAAAATAAAAATAGTCGATAAGAGATAAGAGATAAAATCCATAGAATACTATAATAAAAGTAATGTTATGAGACATCACTAGTGTTTAATACTGTAATTCTATTATTAATTGATTGTATTACAGGCTCCATCTAAATTGTACATAAAATATAATTATATTATTATAATCAGCGAATAATAAACTGATACATATCATGTTGATTAGCATATAATACCGCTTAGCATCACTCGTTTCAATAACAAAACAACTAGGTGCTGCCACGATGGTTGAAAAATCTGAAGTGGGCTCCAAATGACAAAAACAACTAGGTCCTGCCACGATGGTTGAAAAATCTGAAGTGGGCTCCAAATGATAAGAGTAGAAGTGGGTGACTTCAGCCCAACAATTACGCAAGCTCTGGCGTCGAAAGTGTGACCAGTTTGACGGGCCGTACTGTTAAATAAAACCTAGCCCAGATATAGCTACGTAGTCGCAGGTCCTACTCAGTCCATTAATTTCTTTTTTCTGAAAATTTGTTTCGTCTTTCTTGTAAATATTGTTTTTCTTTAATGGGGAAGTTTCGTGTAACGGCTGCTAACTGTAAGCGCGTGTGATGGGCGTCAAGTAAAATTTAAAAGCGGGCCCGGGCAAAATCGGACAAAGAGACGTCAGCATTTCAACAAAAAAAAACATTTGAAAATGTCAAAATTCTCAGAATCTGTTGGGGATAAGGTTATATCCAAGGACGTCTTAAAAAAATGAAAAAAAAAAAGGGGTTATGCCCAAGGAAATGTGCGCCAAATTATTGTGTTTTCTGTCCTCTCGGGGTTCTTTGCAAATTATTAAGAAATGCATATTTTTTAATAATTTTTTTTGGTGAATATATCTTTTGGTATTTTAAAATTATTTAAAATACAAAAATATCTCTAATATTTTTCTTAGTAAGGGTTCATATTCTGGATAAACAGAGGAGGTTGAATTTCTAAACACCTTATCTAGCGTCTCACGATACCCCATGTCTAGCTCACAACATTCAAACGAGAATCTAGATTTAGCTAAACAAAAGGGATCGAGTTGCCACTTGACACTCGTATCTAACACTCCTTATACCCCGTAGAGAGTTAGACATTCAAACTTTTTTCTTAGTAGAGTTGCTAGACACCTTTGTCTAGTAGTACTCAACATCATCTCTAGTGCGTTCAACTTAAGGTATAAGTCATTTTGTACCTCTTTTTTTAAAGAGTAGTGTAGTTACATAAAAACTATTAAGAGGGGTATATTTTCTAAAATTAACTATAGAAGGGGTGTATTTCACCTAAATTCCCTGTCCCAAGTCCTAATGACTGGAAAAAAAATTCACATGAAAAATGCACAACTTGCCAGTTTTTTTTTCTTTTTTTGTAACTTTTTTTTCGATGAGATTTCTTTTTTAATAACTTGAGTGAACAAAAAACATTCATACATTAATTATGATTTTTAAGTTCATTTTCGAAAATTTCACAGTCAACACTTAATTTTCAATTTTTCAGACAAAAAACTCTTAGATCTTGAAAAATTACAGAAAAGACTCTTTATTTTAGAGGATGAACTACAAAAAAATACTTTTAGGTTTCGGCATTCTGCAATTTAAAGCCTAAAGTTTAAATCCCGCAATTAAGCCTAAAGTTTGGACCCGCAATTAGTACCTCGAATTGACTTTTAAATAGCTTTAACAAGTAAAACACAACAATACCATCACAATTAAGAAGAATAATAAGGATTAAACTAGTTTTAATAAAAAATATTATTGTCTTTTTTATTACTAAAAGTGAAAAATTAGTGTAGGTATCGATTTTCGCAAATTCTTAATCTTCGGATAGAATACTCAAACCTCATGGTATTTTTTTGTGGTTTACTCTATTTTGGATTTGCTTTTAAATTTCCCCTAGTACCATATTATTCAAATTTTTCAGTAAAAATACGTTTTTTTTTTTTTGAGGGAACATATTTTACGTCCTTGAACACTGGAAAATGCAATCAAATAAATATTACTTAAAAAATGAGACAAAAATAAGATAATTAGGATCACTTATATCATGTCAGGCTGTCGACTACATTTTTTTTTTAAAAAAAGAAGTAGGACTTTACTAATAACCTCTGCTTATTACAAATTAAAGGAAAATACCTATAACTACCCAATCCCTACCCCACCCTATTAGGGATAATAGGTTTTCACGCTTACCCCGGTGTGACTCGAACGTATGACCGAGATCCCAGGTAATGGGTGCTCTTACCACTTGAACTAACTACTTAAATAGGCATTTTTTTTTGTTTCGTCAAAATTTAAGATTTATTTTTGTTTCATATTTTTCTTTTATTGAGTTTTGAAGTGTTTGCGGTTGATAGGTTTTAATTTTCATTTCTCCCTAAAAAAGGGTTTTAATTTTTATTTCTCCCTGAAAAAAAGTTTTAATTTTCATTTCCCAATTTGGATGAATTGAATTGACAAATTCTAAATTTGAAAATAAGATTCAAAATAGAAAAGTGCGAATTGAAATGTCAAATACGTGTGTAATTTTGTGAAAAAAAAATGAAAGTCCTTAGAACATAATAGTTGAACAAAATAAAAATATAAATAGTTCAAAAGTATAAAACAGTTACGAAATTTTGATACGTTAGATCCAATTTGACTTGATTTAAAAATCTCAAACTTTTATTTGATATTACTAGAAATTCAAGATTTTTATTGTTAAAATTAAAAAACTCGTGGTTTTAACACAAAGATCTTTTTTTTTTCTAGAATAAAAAAACCCCAAGGTTTTTTTTTTTAAATAATAACCGTTATTATATATACAATATTTTAGGGGAAATGAGAGTATTATATTACGCCTAAAAAAGGAGTATTACATTAAACCAAAAAAAAAAAAAGAGAAAAGAGAGTACTATATTGTAACGTAAGCTAGAAGAAGACCTCTCGTGAAAAAAAACAAGAAATTGTTTCAATCTTGATATCCCAACCATAAGGAAAAATATACTAAAAAAGGTGCATTGATATTGAAACTTAAAGCTAATAATAAATGGGTAAAATGCATGAATTGAATTTGTCAAACCAGGAAAAAAAAAATGCATGTAGATAAATTATTAACCAAGAGATAATTTGTAAGTATTATATCATTTCAAACACGAACGTATCAAATCCATATTTGGATAAAATAAACATAAATAAGTTGGGATGATCGGTGATACAAAATTTTGTTAGTTTTCGCTTTAAAATAAGTTTTACAAAAATAAGTTCATTAAACTTGAAAGGCGAATACCAACTTAAAGAATTTTGCATTTGCATCATGCCATGATAGATATTGTTTTCATGATAGATGTCGTTTTAGTTTTTTAATAAGATATTCATGTATATAAAAAAGTGCCAATTTGTTGAGTTGTATTTTCGTTTTCTTTTATATCGAAACAAAAGATTTGGAATTTGAACCATTACTTAATAATATAAGTTTAAATTGCAAGTGAAATTATCTAAAAAATAAATAAAATTGCGAGTTAAATTATCTAAAAAATAAATAAAATTAAGAGTGAAATCCACAGGGATTGAAGTAGCAATGCGCTCTATCTTGTACTTTCTCTTACTTAGGGAGGATAAAGTCCAAGGTTCAAGACTTCGAGCCCTCACGTCACTTTTGGGTATCCAACTGAATTGAGATAGCTTTGGAAAGTAACTACCTCCGGGATCTCATCCGTTCTTTTTTAACTCAAAAAAAAAAAAAGAATCCGCAGGGGTCAATATGGTTGTGTTTGGTCGCTTTTACTCGGTATGTCAAACCCCTGCACATATTTTTCAAACTGTGCGATTTAAGTTGGACCAAAGAAACCAGACCAATTACACCTACATTTGTTGTGTGGTGTGGTTCAATTTTTGCGTTTTGGACAATATATTGAAAATGAGTAACAAATTTGATCCACTGAAATTTTAGAGTATTGTTGCTTCTACATTAATTTTTTGATAAGAAATTATTCATCACATTTTGTTATAAAAATACATTCTAAAAATTATAAAAGTTATGAATCAAAAATAAGATAAGCGACAAAAAAAAACTTAAAAATTATACAATTAGATTGGGGTCTGATTTAAACCGCATAAACTTTTATTCACATCATGCAAGAGTGAAAAGCCCCACAAATTGGTGCGATTTATCCGGTTTGTCCTTTTTTAACAACCCTAAAAATCTGTAGTTATATATACTTTTTAGTGCAATCGTTTTATTTTCTTGTTTAAATGTTATAATAAAATTGTGGGGACAAAGGGGAGTAACTGGACATTGCAATTTTTTTTTTTTTTGACATTAAAGACGGGAGAATTAAACTCTAGACTTCAACATTTGAAGCATATGTGGTTATCAATCATGCTAAGTTTGCAACTATGGACATTACTTTATGAAAAAATCCACGGTAAAATAACATATAAATTATGTGCCATTTACAAATATAAACTTTTACTTTTTTTTTTCTTTCAAAAAGAATCAAAACATTTTTTTTTAATAGAAAACTTGAAAATTATAAATTACCTGCGTGTAGTGCTACAAAATTGGGCTATTTGGCCCGGCTCGTTCGAGCCGTGGAGGAGAAGTGGCCTAGCTCGGTCCAACCCTAATCCCATATTTGAATAAAAGTTAATTTTTTTAGTTTTTAAAAAATAAACGGACCTCATAGGCTGGGCCGGGCCGGGCCGGGACAGTGAGCACATACCTATGGCCCAACACAGCCCTGCTTTAGCGTAAGGCCACTAGTTAACTCATTTGGCTCAACCTATTTTACAGTATTCTCTACATATTCCTACCATCTACTAAATAAAAATACAATTGCAGTCAAAATTTTTTATCGCTATCAAAAAAGCCATATATGAGTTAAAAAGAATCAAAGCTAAAATAAAAAAATAAAAAAAAATAGATTTGATGATGACAACTCACTTCTTTGGACTTTAATTGTAATGAAGATTTATGGAGTAAGTTGGTGAATTATCTTAAAGTAATCATGGTTCATATTTCAGGGGGAAGAAGATCTAGCCATTTTAATTAAAGTATTTAGATAAAGTTAAATATGTGATACGACATTATGGGTTTAGTTCTAATTAAATTTTTAAATAAGACCCATTTATCACCATGGTTTTAGTAGACCTCTCAATGTAATAATCTCAAAACTTATTACTCATATACGAGATGGAAAAAAAAATATTAAAACCTTTTCTTTTAATGAAAAGTAAATGCTATCATCATCTCTCTGACATGGTCTATTTTGAATTTTTTAAAAAAATAGTTATTGAATGTATTATTTGTAGATAGGTTGCTCTAAAATTTGGGTTTCTAAATGCCAGAAAGACCAATTTATTCGACCTCAATTGATTAGGCTCTACCCTAATAAAAAACCTAAGCAAAATCTTAGTTTAAAGATGATGAGTGGAGCCTAATCAAGCTTAATATTAAGAAGTAATTATTCTCTGTTTTTTTATCTCAATCATGGCCGAAATCTAGATGAGAATGTCGAAACCAAAATCGTCATCAGATTCATTAGGGATACATTAGAGAAGAATGCTATAGAGAACCAAGAGAGATCATCGTAGGTAAAAGGGTATAAGGACTAATAGTACAATGATATTTGAAGAATTTCATATGGCAAATAATTATTTTAAAAATAAATTATTGAGAAGTCACCTTGTATGACCAAAAGAAAAAAGAAAAACATTTTTATTACTACGTGAAAAAACCTAACCGAAAAAAAAAAGAGTTTTTTATTTATTTTTTCTCTATAATCACGTCAAACAATGCTTATATAAAATGATATTTGTGTAAGCATTATTTTTATTAGAATCATCCCTTATTTTGTAATTAAAGTATTGTTAAGGGTGGCTCTATTATCACTTTTTTTTTTTCTTGTTATTATCTTTCCACCTGCTTTTATTAAGGGGTGCATCCCACATGATTATTAAGGTATCCCTAAAATAATTAAAATGATTAGTCAGGACAAGAAATCAAATCCCATGTTAAAAGCACCCCAAACACCCTCAACCTAATTTTCTTCTCTACAAATCCTTGAACTAAACAAATTAGTAATCTTAATTTTTAGGATGAAGAGATTAAATCAATGAACTAAAAACTACGACAGAAATAAACAATTAGCACGAAAAAAATGAAATACAAGATATTAAAAAAAATTAAAATAAAATAAAGCAAATTAGGTATAAAATAAGAAATTTTATTTCCTCTGCTTTAATTTAAGATTAAAAAGATTATCAAAGAAATCAGAACTATGAATTATGCCTAAAAAGAAATTTTCTGAAAAATAATAAGGTTTGATGGAAGGAAATTTTGAATTAGAATATTCATGGAAAATTGACAAAGAATGAGAGATGAAGATGAGATGCTTTTTTTCTTTTTTCTTTTTTTCCTCCCCTTGAATTGTCTCTTTAGTCATTTTATTTTTCAATAAGGTACATTTATGTGAAGTTGAGATATATATATAATCCTCCGTTAATTGATAGTTGATAAAAATAACTATTGAAAAATGACATAAATGGACACAAATAATATTAAATAACTAAATTTTTATTTCTTAACTAATTTTTTTCCTTCGTGCACACAAGTCATAAAATAAATCATCTAAAAAAATCCTAAATAATCAAAATAATTCTTAGTTAAGTTAAGTCTTATAATAATGGATGAACATATTATGAATATTAAATTCTAAAGATTTCTATCTCATTATAGCCGTCCATTTCCTCCTATTGTAAGAAACAATTTATTAAAATAAGAGTTTCCTTTTTTTCCTTAACAAAAAAAAATATAGAAAAATAGTCAAGTCAAGTGAGTTATTGGGATTGGGATAAGTCCAAGAAAGACGCCCTGAGTAAAGTTTAACAGATGTTTCTTTTTATTTTCATTTTCTATTGTCATAACTTTTTTTTTTAAAAGAAATATAACTATCTTTTGTTTTTGTTTTTTGTTGAATAGTACTATATATGTTGTGGCCACAGGGTAAGTTTAGCGGTAATTATACTTTCTCTTAATTTAAATAATCTTGCGTTCGAATCCCCGCTTTCTAAATAATATATATATATATATACACTAATAGTGCCAAGACCCAAAAAAAAAAAAAAGTTATGAATGGTTGTATTTTCGAGTCAAGTGAATGATATTTTGTCGAAGATCATGTTAATTTTATTTCACTTAAAGGAGATGGTAGTTTCTGCCATATTTCTTGTAAAATATGGCAGCCCACATTCTGACAACGGTAGGTTTGGGTTTGGAAATCGTTGGTTCTATTTCAGTGATGCATCTAATATTCTATCTATTTTGTTTGATATTTTGGAAGTTGATTCTGCTTCTCATTAATGAATTTTTCTTCTGCGGTTCCTTTCAAAGAAAAAAAAAATAGTGTCAAGACCCCAAAAAAAAAATTATTGTTAGTGCATTTTGAGTAAAGAATAACAATATTTGGACTTTTTTCCCTTAAAAAAATAAAAATAAAGATCTCTAGAGATTTAACATTTGAAAAAAAAACCCAATAAGATGGAGTTGCGGCATATTATAAGCTAAATTTTATTAAATACTATATTTATGATTATTATGAAAAAGTTTAAAAAAAATGCCCTCTTTTGAAAATAGAAATAATGCACTTGCGAAAATTTTTTTTTCTTAAAAAAAAAAAGCATATATATATATATGTATAATATATTAGGTAAGTTTGAATAATTATCACATGAATAGTTTGTTAATCTGTCTCCATGGAACTCAACAGTCAATATTTTTTTTTGTTTTGTTTTCTGTATTCAACATGGGACCAATGTACTTATATTATTTAAATTAGTAGGTATTGTTTTATTCATCAACTTTAAATAGCATACGTAATTCCTTAAAATATTTCAAACTAATACAAAAAAAATTCCTTCATATGATTCATTTTTCATGCTCAGTCTTCCCATTTATTCATTTCACACACAATTTTTTTTTGAAGCAAAAAAAGAAAATAGATAATTTTATATCAAACGCATTTTAGTTAACATCAATAAAATTTCTTATCCATTTTTCCTGTGTAATCCTCCTTCAAGTGCTTCGGGTACCCGTCCTGAAACAAACAAAATACATAAGAAGTAAACAACAACCAAAAAACAAAAAAAGAAAATAAATTATTAAAATGTTCTTAACTTGTAAAAGACAAGAGTAATTATACTTGTAAATGTTCTTTATTGCACTTTTAGTTTCCATAAGAAAAATTACCATTCTAGTGTGAATACCTCAATTGAGTATTAGAATCATCACCCGTTTTATCCACCTTAGGAAAGATAATCCACTTTGATAACCAATTAGAAACCCTTGCTTATTGTAAGCACTTACGAAACATATATATATATATAGACTAATCCAATAGGTATTTTTTTTTTTACCTATGCATATGTATCAATTTAGCTAATGAAAATTTTTTTTGCACATTTTATATTAAAAAGTAAGAGAGAGAAATAGCATTAATAATGTATGTCTTTTCATGCACATTATTATAGTCATTGGATCACCATTAGATGATGATTGAACAGCTTTAAAAAAATACCTACACATATGTTAAAAAAAAATACCTACTGAATTGGCAACCATGCATATATATATATATATATATATATATTAATCTAAACTCAAAAAAAAAAAAATGTTGCTTGGTGAAGTTTGACTCGTAATATGATAATAGTTCACGAAGCCAATATTCAAGTTAATGGGTCTTCACATCAATTGTTAAACAAATAACAAATTTCTTATTTTAGCATAAAGTTCTTTGATATGGTGTCGACATTGAAAACGTTGTTTCTTTACATCATTTAACGTAAAAATACATGTATACATGAATTCATTTGCGTGAATGATTCGAAATCCAAATCTTAAGATTGGAAGTTAATTAATGTTGCTAGTATGGAGTAAACTTTCGTGACAAAAAAGAAATTATCCAAGGAAGATGTGAGTCGCGCGCGAGAAACTCAAAGTAGAAAGGTTCAACTAATTAACAAAAAGAAAAAAAGAGAGAATTTCTAGAATTAAGGATCTCAAAAAAAAAAAAAAAAAACCAAAGAATTATGGGAAAATTACAAATATCACTCTATTGTGTTTTCACCTATTTTATTTTGTTTTATTTTTTAACAGATCTTGTATTTCAAGGACTAACAAGCCAAATTTTTAAGTTTGAATTGAGCCTGGTCAAAAATAAAATCAGTGAGTTACATAACCTCTAAAAGACTTGTCGTATAAATACAGATAATTACATTCTTATGCCTTATTTTTTTAACTATTTGTTCAATTTATATCTTTTTTTTAATTATTATTATCAATGATAACATTCAGATTTAGAACTTATAACAAATTTATACTCTATAGGTCAAACATCAATTTTGACCATTATATTACCAAAAATACTCTTTAACGTTTGAATATAAATAGAGTATATATTTTAAAAGAAGTTCAAATTTTAAACTTATTTAAAATTGATAAAAATGTTTATAAAATAATATTTAATATTTATAGGTTTTTGTATGTTTTAATTATGCCTTGAATATTTATTCTTTTAGTTATTAATTTTAATTAGTTTTAGTTTTTAAAAAAATTACGTATTAAAACAAATATCTTAAAGTTTAAAAGGTATTTTGGTATGTTCGATAGTCAAAATTGGTGTTTGATTCAGAGAATTATAAATTTGTTTTAAGTTTCAAATCTGAATATTAATATTGATAATAACTAAAACACAATGCATAAATTAAACAAACAGTAAAAAAACATAAGGTATAAAAATATAATCAAGCCTATAAATACAAACTTAAAAAAATTGTGGCCAAATAGGATAAATTGTGAGAATTTGTAAGTTTTGTATCACATTAGCAACATGGATAAGTTACAGTTGATTAGTTATTTAGATTCGTAGTTATTTCTTAGGTTTTTTATTTTTTATTTTTTAGGTTTGTAGTTATTCAGTTGTG
>JXTC01000016.1:1256950-1296950 GCA_002914845.1 Trema orientale | reverse complement strand
TCCATTCTCTAATTTTTTCATTCTTTTGATCCTCGCGGTTAGAGATGCCTGCCCTGGCGTGTTGCGTTGACGCCGCTGCTACAGCTCCTCCCGGCTACGCTTTCGCCGGGGATAGCTCTCTTCCCGCGCTGGTCACATTTACCGGCGTTCCTCCGGCGACAACCACCACCACCGCTACCGCTACTACCGCCGCCGCGGCGGTAGAGGGTTCTTCCCATTGGTCGCCTTCCTTGTCGGCTGCTCTGTACAAAGTTGATGGGTGGGGTGCCCCTTACTTCGCCGTCAACTCCTCCGGCAACGTCGCTGTTCGCCCTCACGGCGCGGCCACTTTGCCCCACCAGGAGATTGATTTGTTGAAGATTGTTAAGAAGGTTTCGGATCCGAAATCGGTTGGCGGGTTGGGTTTGCAGCTTCCGCTCATTGTTCGCCTCCCCGATGTGCTCAAGAACCGGCTCGAGTCGCTCCAATCGGCCTTCGAATTGGCGATCCAGTCGCAGGACTATGAGTCCCATTACCAGGGTGTTTATCCGGTGAAATGTAACCAGGACCGGTTTGTTGTGGAGGACATTGTGAAGTTCGGATCCCCTTTCCGGTTTGGGTTGGAAGCCGGGTCGAAGCCGGAGCTTCTCCTGGCTATGAGCTGTTTGTGTAAAGGTAACCCTGATTCCCTCCTGGTCTGCAATGGCTTCAAAGATTTCGAGTACATTTCGCTCGCTTTGGTTGCGAGGAAGCTCGCTCTGAACACGGTTATTGTTCTGGAACAAGAGGACGAGCTCGATTTGGTGATTGAATTGAGCAGGAAGCTCTCTATTCGTCCTGTGATTGGCGTCCGCGCCAAGCTCAGGACCAAGCACTCGGGCCATTTCGGGTCTACTTCCGGCGAAAAGGGGAAGTTTGGGCTCACCACGACGCAGATTCTCCGCGTGGTGAGGAAGCTTGAGCAGATGGATATGCTTGATTGCCTTCAGTTGCTGCATTTTCATATTGGGTCGCAGATTCCGACGACTGCCCTGCTCGCAGATGGCGTAGCCGAGGCAGCCCAGATCTATTGCGAGCTTGTTCGTCTTGGTGCCCATATGCAGGTGATTGACATTGGAGGCGGTTTGGGGATCGATTACGACGGAACAAAATCGACGGACTCCGAAATCTCTGTTAGCTATGGGCTTGAAGAGTATGCCTCTGCTGTTGTTCAGGCAGTTCGGTTTGTTTGTGACCGCAGGTCAGTTAAGCACCCAATCATTTGCAGCGAGAGTGGCCGAGCAATCGTCTCTCACCACTCGATATTGATTTTCGAGGCTGTTTCGGCTAGTGCTTATGATACTCCGGGCATGTCCGCTCTTGGCCTGCAGTATTTTGTTGAGAGTCTTTCAGAGGATGCTCGTGGTGATTACAGAAACCTCTCTGCTGCGGCCATTAAGGGCGAGTCTGAGACTTGTTTGTTCTATGCTGATCAGATGAAACAGCGTTGTATTGATCAGTTCAAGGAAGGGTCTCTTGGTATGGAACAACTAGCTGCTGTTGATGGGTTTTGCGAGTTCGTCTGGAAAGTGATTGGTGTTTCGGATTCGACCCGGACCTACCATGTCAATCTATCGGTTTTCACCTCAATTCCTGATTTCTGGGGTATTGGCCAACTGTTCCCTATCCTCCCAATTCATCGCCTTGATCAGAGGCCGGCCGTGAGGGGAATTCTGTCGGATTTGACCTGCGACAGCGATGGGAAGATTGACAAGTTCATCGGGGGCGAGTCGAGCCTGCCGTTGCACGAATTGGAAGGCGGCAACGGCGGTAGCGGGTACTATTTGGGGATGTTCTTAGGAGGGGCTTATGAGGAGGCACTCGGTGGAGTCCATAACCTGTTTGGTGGCCCGAGCGTTGTTCGGGTTTCGCAGAGCGACGGCCCCCATAGCTTCGCGGTGACGCGTGCTATGCCGGGCCCGTCCTGCAGTGACGTCCTCCGGGTGATGCAGCACGAGCCCGAGCTCATGTTCGAGACGCTCAAGCACCGCGCCGAGGAGTTTGGTCAGGAGGATGATGGCATGGCCAACGCCGCCCTGGCCGGCAGCCTCGCCGACTCCTTCCACAGCATGCCTTATCTTGTGGGGTCTTCTTGCTGCTTGACTGCAATGAATAATGGTGGTTTTTACTACTGCAATGAGGATGAATACAATGCTGCTGCTGATTCTGCTTCTGGTGAGGATGAGCAGTGGTCTTATTGCTGTGCTTGAGTTTTAGTCTCTTGTCATGTTCGTCTCCTTTGAATTTGGTTGGTTTGTCGCCTAGGAACGTCTGTTTCAATAACTTATGTTGATGTTAATGTCATTATTTTTTTTCTTTTTCTTAATTTTTTTTTCTTTGATGAAGAGCGAAGGATGTAAGAAACATGGTAGAAGAATCCTTTGCGTTTTGTAGAAAAGAGGGAAGGGAACCGAATCCACCCTTTTGTAAATTCGGGATCTTGTTCCCTCTTTCTATGTTTCTTAGTAAATTTTCAGATTTTAGTCTTGAACTTGATCATATTGTTATTTAGTGTCTTTGTTTGTTAAAAGTTTTTTTTTTTCCTTTCTTTTTCCTTGAGCTGAATTTGTGCTATGAAGTTCTCCATCTTAAGCTACCATGGTGGATGATGTTTGTGGCCCTTTGGATCCAGTTGCTTTTCCTTTTTGTTCAGTTGTGATCCCGTGTAGGGTCTTTCTAGGGCGGTTTGGTTGAATTGTGTGTGCTTTTTTCTGCCAAAAAAGAAATGGGGATAGTGTCAGTGTCTTTTTGAAAAGTTGGATGAGGAGATTCTGATATCATGGTTTGTGGGGTCTGGCTATTTCATAATTTTGTCCTTAGGGTAAACAGTTTCCATGCCAAATTGCCTAGCTTGATCTCTAAATCTATAATAAACTGCAATTGTCATCCCACTTTTAGTTGCATGTTTCTTGCTGAACAATAGATACTGTTATGTATAGCGTTTTAGGAGCTTCTTTTCAAGAAGATTGAATTTTAGCTAAGTGGGGTGTATCCTTGTAGTGCAGCCTAGATTTGTGTTTTGTCCCTTTGTATATCTTGGAGGCCAAGGAGGGTATTTCTGTCTTTTACTTTTTCTTTTTTGGCTGGAAGAAAAACTTGGTGAATATAATGGCATAGTGCACAGTTGTAGGAATACAAAATGGTAAAGTATGTTGACCACAATTTTGTGAGCTTGTGTAGCCTCAAAGGCATCTGTGGTCAAGATTAGTGTGGTGATACTTGTAGTACGGGATAAATATGTATAATGCGTGTGAAGACTGGCTGCTGCGACATGTGAGGTACCACACAATTTGATATGGTCTTGCGGAAATTTTAATGGAACAACGTAATAAGATAAGGCTAACTACAAGGGGACGGATTACAAATTCTGACCCTTTGGTCTTCAAATTTCTGGTGTTGAGAATGAGTGATTGCCCTTTTCCGACGCTTATTCTCGAATCTAAAAACGGATAACTAAAGATCGTTCCTCTTATTGAACAGGGTTTTTATGTCGGTCCGTCTGCGACCCTGGATACCAAAATCGTCTTTGGGGCGATCTTGTAGTTCTTGTTAGCTAAGGGTTAAAAAGAAAAGTTAGTTTAACGAACAAGTTATATGCAAAAGAAGTTACTGAAGCGAATTGAAAATTGAAATAGAACAGGGAAAAGCAACTTTAAATCTGAACTAGATTTTGTGCTGTTGTTTTGTGTGGGAACAGACTTGAGATTGTTGCTTTTAAACTTTCAAGCAGAATCTAAATACGAATTGCATGCACATTATGGGGAACAAAACAAGTAGATGAATATATTTATTGCTTTTGATTGATCTTCTCTGAAAAGATGATTGAGTGAATAGTTTACCCTTTTTTATTAGGGGAATTAAATTTTAGTATTCTAGTGAATGTGAAGTATTATTGTGGAATATGCAGGTACAGCCTTTGTGGGATAAAGCCAAGATACCTCCATGATATTTTAGCTACGTATAATCAAAGAAAAGCGCGTAAAGGGTAATCTTTCGTATTCCAACCGAAAAAAAAAAAGAAGAGAAAAAGAAGTTGATTTTTTATTTGATTTGTATAGTCGTTTTGACTTTCTTCCCTTTCCTAGGAATAAGGATCTTTATTTTGAGGCCAAGGCCTGGGGTAGAATATGCTAAGATTTCGTTTAGCTTTTACTGAAAGAGAATAAAAACCAGTACATGACAGCCTTGGGTTACCTTTGTTTACCTGAGAGAAAATGCTTAGTCATTGCTCTTTTATTTTCTTTTTAATTTTTTAATATATATATATATAAAATTGTTGGTCCTTATGTTTCATAGACGCATGCTGTATAAATGTCGAAAAGTAAGTGCTGTCAAATGGCACTGCATGCTTCGAGTGAAATCTATTTTTGTGGAATAAGACTTCCTCCAAGTAAATAATAAGAATAAAGGAATTTCTGGTTATAACAACTTAAAAAAAAAAACAACACACAAGTAACTAGTTAATGGTTGACTTAAGATATAAGGCTCATAGAATATTTGGAGGAATCATGCATGTTAATTTATGTTAGTAAATCTAGTGGAAATGCCTAATTTGTTTATTGATATGATACCTGAATAAAAGATTAGCCATTAAAAATTAAAAAGATGTAAAACTTTAATCTATTTCATTAGATAAAAAGTCAGGATGATCAAAGTCCTTGCTTTTGCAAAAGCATTAGCTCATATACTAAGTATAGAATGATCATATTCAATTCAGTATACTTTGATATTTCTCTCAGATATAAGCCTTTCTTAGTCTTCTTTACAGAGTTGAGTTCTAACCTTTTTCCTTAAATTAGACCCTATTGGCACATGCATAATATAATCATCTTTGCTTTAGCCTCGTTATTTGAATTAGCTTGTTCCTTTATAAGACATGCTTCCCCAAATAAACTTCCTAATATGCTAATAATATTTCTTCCACCTGGATGTTAGGCACAATAGACCTAGTAAGTTATTAGTTGTAACATTTGTGAGATCACAATAGTACAGTATTCTAAATCCGGTTTGTTCTTCACGGTTTTGAAATTCGTTTTTCGGTTTCGAATTAAGATCATATAGCAAGAGTTTTCTTTTCATTTGATCAGGAATAGTGTTAAAGTTGCGCGCGGCTGGGTCTCTATTGTCGGATTGTTATATATATATATATGAGGTGTCCATATAGTGTATGATTATGTTGGAGTTTTGTTGGCTTTGCAACCCCATGTTTCATGCTTATCACATGCAGAGACAATGACCTTGACTTGCTTTATTTATCTCTATAAAAGCATTGTTAGTCTGTCTTTCAACTATATGATAAATCTTTTTCCTACATTAGTAGCTTTACTTTATGAAATGTTTTTTCTCATTCTGTTGTCTTTTTTGACTGAGCCTTGGTTCGGATCATTATTACAGTTAACCAAATTCCTTGTTTTGTTAATGCTCTGGCATAACCTCTGTGATTAGATTAGAGTTTAGAATTGAAATTAGTGTGATTGAAACAGTGAGAACAGTAGAATATTATAAAGCAAAATGATACAATTCTTGAGCTCTGTTTCATTAGCAGCAGATTATTAATGCTTTTGGTTATCTTTGTTGATTTTTATGGAGAGTTCTTTTCTTGTATTATTGTTCTTTCTCTGATATAGAAATAGAAGCATCTATCGAAAAAGCAGATATGCTTGTTCACGAACATGATAGTCTTTATCTTCTTGTAGGTTGTAAGTTGTCACTTATCATGTGTGGCCAACTTTCTTGTGGCGTTTAGTCCCAACTAATGAGAATTGCAATGAGAGTTGCTTGTTTGAATTAGTAGTAAGGGAATGCAATTAATATTATATTGATATAAATGTCCTTACTTTAGATATTTTGTAGAGCAAAAATGGAAAGTTTGGCTAAAGGGGAATTTTTATTCCTTACCTATTTGCAAGGAATAATAATTTCATGAAGTGAGGAAATTATAATTTCAAAGGAATCACTCTCCTTTGTCTAAAATTCAATACCAACAATGGAATGGCCTTACTGGTCATTTCATTTTAAGGTCCATTCCATCAAAATTAACCAAGATAACAATGGTGATCAATTGTGGGATAGAGGTTCTCATTGATTTGTTTGCCAGAATATTAAAATAAATTGTGGTTCTTAAGTGGGGGACAACGGGAATACTGGAATACTATTTGCCCTACCAAGGAACATGACTCGTAAAATCTCCTCTCTCTTATTTTACTATTAAAATTTGAAGATATAATTTCTCCCAAAAGTCTATTATAGGCAAGGGCCAAACTGGCATATGCGTTTTTATTTAACCTATTGGTAGGCATAATTTTTTCTGTCGCTCAATTTCATTCCATGTCTATCATTTAATGGGTTGTTGGCAGGAAAAAAACAATATTCGTTTTGTACATTAACCCATGATCCATACGAAATGATTTTAGAAAAATCATTATTTGAGTCTCTCCCTATTAGCAAATATAAAAAGAATAAATAATATAATTTATATTAAATAATATTAGATTGAAAAGAATATATATGCTCTAAATAATATATAATTGCCTTTTTTATAATGGGTGACGCAAAAAATATCCTGAGATTTGAGTATTATGCAATTTGAACGTTAAAGTTTGGATTCTGCAAAATAATATCCTTGAGATTAATTTAGGAAAATTGATACTTTTTAACCAATTTTAATAAAAAGAAGACAATAATATCCTCCATCAAAACTAGATTTGTCCTTATTATGGGGCTTACAGAAATGTAACCAAAATTTGGGCCCAATTTTAGTAAATGTCCCATTATCAAATATTATAGCAAAATGTCTGGTATATATACTTATATACTAAGTGTAAAATTTTATATACCAAATATAAAAAATTATATACCCAGTACATTTCAGTACAGTAATTAAAATTGGTAGATATGTATATCTACCAAGTGTAAATATATATATATGGACATTTGGCTATAAAATTTCAAAAGTGGACACTTAATCAAATTTAAAATTTTGGTCATCCACCTAAATTTCTCCCTTATTATTCTCTTTAATTTTGAAGGTATTATTATTTTTTATTTATTAAAGTTATTCAAAAAGTCAACTAAAGTATCAATTTTCAAAAATTCATAATTTATTTTGTAAACTTCAAACTTTAAGGTCTAAATTGAATAACACCAAAATTTCATATTTTTTTTTTTCAATTTACTCTTTTATAATTGAACTTTATAAAGGGTAATTTAGTAAAATTAGAGCATTTTGATTACAATTCTTGGATTAAGTAATGAATAAATTTTTGAAAATTCTATTTTTATTTATTTTTGTCATTTTAAATGCATAAAAATACAAATAGTACTTTGTATTCTCTTTCTTTTTTTATACTTCCATTCGTATTTCTTTTTACTTATTCTAATTTCGATTACAATGGAGTAAACATATGGATTATAGTACTACCTTTTTGTGGATTTTCAAGTCCGTTTACTAGATCTTGAATCTGAGATTTTCTTCTTTGATTTAACTCTGTTAGACAGATGAATTATTTTTCTTTTCAACAGGCGTGGATCTCAATTGGTGTTCAAATCATATAGTCTACCCTACCAAGAATATAGTCCAAGAGCAGGTGTTGAAAGCAACAGTTTGCTGGCAGCCCTTATATCTTTTTCTCTTGGAGAATTATGGTAACCCACAAATCTTGTTGTTGTTGTGTTTATGATCTATTTTTCATTTCATTTCTTTGAGAAGTTTGAAATTGTAATCTTTATGCTTGTATTATAATTGAAGCTCTTTTGTTTCGAATAATGATATATTCCCTTGAAGAGCCTGTTTTTATAACAAAAAAATGGAGGAAACATATTATCAACCCATTGAAATGGCTTAACTCACATGTTTGAGGTGAATTGGATCAATATTTAAGAAAAAGAAAAGGAAAAAAAAAAGCAAATAAAAATGATATAGCACATATATTTTAATTTCTTGCAAGTAATAGTTGAGAATGTCTTTCGAACTATCGCAAATGGTATTAAAAGATGAAGAATTTCAAGCATTCCTCTATCTAGCAATATTTGGATTATCACAGTCTAGTCACTTTTTTATGTGGTATTTACAATTAGGTGGTCTATTAAGGCTTTTATGGTAAAAAAAAGGTACTCATCCATAAATATTTTTAGAATTAACCCTCATCGCCATATTATTCAACTAAAATTACTTAGATATCATATTCTCTAACAAACTCTAAAATATATTCTTGTCTAACAAATCCCAAGTGATTTCTGCCATCAGTGTCACCTGCGACATCTTATCGCCACCGCTGATCCTGATTCTGATCCGGTCATGCTTCTATTTGATTAGAGTCAAAAAATGTTGACTATGGTCAAACTTGTGTGGTTGCCAATCCTAGCTGTTTTGACAGGCTATCCAAAAATTTCGACACCAGTAGAAAATTTTTTACCCTATGTAAAACTTTTTGATTGTAGTCAAAAATTTTCAACGAAAATTCAACATGATCAGTTACCTTCTCGAGTCTCCTTTGCTTTTGCCTTCTACGACATAGTAAAAAAATTTCGATTTTATTCGAATTGGAGGTAATATTGGAATTCTAAATTTTTTTCTAAAGTGAAAATTTTAGTATTATAAATAATTTATAATTTATCATTTTTTTATGCTTTAGATGAGAGTCAAAATTAATAATGACTTTCTTTTTATTGATGTTCAAAGATTTTTTTAAAATATTGTTTTGGTGCTTTGGATGCTTCACAAGCATTACACGTGGCTATGATAAGGTGAATCTCCTACTTTTAGGGGCTGATATTTTTTGTGTATGCCTTGTGGGCTCAAGTGGGCTCTACTTGCATCAAACTTGTTCATCTTGGCATGTGGTCTCGCCTGCAATTAGGTGCATGCATGGCTAACCCCATTCCTTTCTTGCCTTTTTTTTTTTTGGTTTATATTTATAATTTATATAAGTAATATTTATAATCTTCAACAAAAGGAGACCAACATATTATGTACGATTCAACATAATTATTCGTTATGTCTTTCTTTTGTAAATTGGGATGAATTTAAGTTGTGTTGACTATAGTCTTCAAAAAAAGGATATATGATATGATTGTTAGAGAGGAAGGCGGATTGTTACAATTGTGCCATACAATAGCACATTCTGTCCACATTACAAAAAAATATATAGACCAAAATGTATAGCTAATCAGCATAAATCTTGGGATTTAAATCTTCGTAATATCTATATAGTATAGGTCCATAGGATAACATTCTATATCACGCGCAGTGGGGGAGCCACCTTAAGGCGGAGGCATTGATTTTTCGAAAAAAAATCTTTACAATTATATATATAGTATATATATATATATATTAAATCAATTAGTTTTTATTTTTTATTTTTTTTTACCGTTTGACTTCGTTTAAAATTAGATTAGTTATTTATTTAATTCTTAATATCATTAATCTCTTTAATTTGGAATTTCTAATGACTTATCTTCATCTCTTTTTACCACTATTTTTTTCTCCCTAACTTTTATAGTTTAAACAACTAGCGATTGTTATATTATATTAGGCAACAGATACATGAGAGATTTGTGTGTATTTATAGACGTATTTGTTAGTAAATTTGTCTATATATTTTATATTTCTATATTTAAAAAGATATTCAGTTCACCTGCATATTTAGTTTTGATGTTTTATTTATAATACATATGTATTATGTAAAAAACAACATGTTTGTACATCTTATATCATTTTTGTTTCTTATCTTGGTTTGTAGATTTTATAATATAGGTGAGATTTCTATTTCTAATTAAGGTATTTTAAATGAAAATTGAACTTTTTATTCTATACACGAGAAAATAATGATAATATAACATCAAATAGTGTGAGAATCACCTTTACACACCTTTATATATTTTATTATAAATATGAAGTTAGGAAAACTAATTTTAGAATATAATCTAGATATTTGAGATTAAACTTGAAAAATATGTAAGTAAATTGACCTTTATTGAATCTTTATTTAAGCAAGCTAAAATTTTGATTTCCACTTTTGTCTCCCTAAAAAAGATTTCTAGCTTCGCCATTGATCATTCGACATTATGCGGGATGAGTTTGGAATTTTACAAGGCAACTTTAACAGTTTGACTAATAGAATGGGTGTGAATGTAAATTTCTTGAGTTTCTGGGTTATCAACATAAATAATTTTGATCCAGAGGATATTACTGTAATTTTAATTAAAAACATTTAAAAAATAATAAAAAATCACTCATCTGGCCAACTGGCCAAACAATGCCATATTTAGGGCCATTTTACTTATTTTGAGCGTAGAGTGGCCAAATACAACTTCTTAAGAAAGTGGAATCAAAGAACAGTTTTTGACGAAATTTGATTTTATATCGTAAAATTTCAACAATAGAAAAAAAAAAGAAGAAAAATTCTAGATTCATTTAAAAAATACAATTTTTTAAAATATTTAAAAGTTACTACTTTTTAACAATTGATGAGATATTTGAGGTAATCGGTGAAGTTACGGTAAGCAACCTGATTATCTTAATTAAGTTGAATGGTTACCTCAAATTATCCAAATGATTACGTTGCATACCTTAAAAAAATTAAATAAATAAACCAATTTTGAAAAATAAGTGGTAATTCTATAAATATTTTCAAAAGTTGTGTTTTTTAAAATAATCTTTTAAAAATAGTTTTTTTTCTAAATGTATCCGGGATTTTTCAAAAATTCAGCCCATTTGGAATTTTTCAATGGGTTTATAATACTTCTACCAACAAAACAAAAACGAATTATAAAAATATGGTGGGTCGGATTTTTTCCCAATTCTTGTACAGTTTTTTTAGAAAAACACTACTTTTTAAAAAGGTTTTAGAAAAATACCATTTTAAAAATGGTTACTACTTACTAGTGTGGGAAAACTGATTACCAGTTATTTTATAAATATCTTTGGTTACTAGTACCAATGCTCGAAAATTGATTACCAGTTACTAATTACTATTTTAGAAAATAATATTTTTCTAAAAAATAATTTAAAAAGTAGCATTTTTGAAAAAAATACGGTACGAGATCTAGAAAAAAAACTGAGCCCAATATATTTCCAATTCTTTTCTAAAAACACTGTACTATGCCTAATTTTTACCTTTTCAATTTTTTGAACTTTGGGAATAGTGCTTAGTAAGAAGCCCACAATGTTTCCTATATCACTACTGCTTTTGTCAAGTAAACTTCTTATATCAAATTGAGTTGAGTAGAACAATTGACCCTAAAGAAAAAAAAAAGGAAAAAAGATTTTTCAAAGAAGAAAAAGTGGTAAACATTATAAACCTCCCCCAACAAAAAAAAAAAGTCTGCCGTTATAAATAATCAGTTGGGTTTAACAAGTGGTGGTCTGGTCTAATTTATGGTAAAAATGTATATAATTTTTTTTTTTTAAATGAAGTATATCTACATAGATACTTTTTTTTTTAAAGTTTTTAATATATGAATAAATACCCATTTTTTGAAGAAATATATACTACACATATAAATGCATATCACAAGTATGTTTGTGCCTAAAAATTATTCCTTAAAACATGTATACATTTTATAATATATATGTTGTAAATATATACTATATTCATTTTATACATGAAATGTATACCGATAAACGAGTATAAAACTATTGGAAGTAAAACAAACTGGGTATTATGACATATAAGGCCCAAAAGAACGGCTAACCAGGCCTAAATTTTCACCTAATTTATTTATTTCCAAACGGGAAGAAAGGCACAAAAGAAATCAGCCGAAAAGGCAAAGCCCAAGGCATCAAGTACAGGTGGCGAATACATAGATTGCGTGCGCACTACGCACCGACGCGCACCTTAGTCACACCTCCCTCTTATTCACCCTACATAGCTTCAGCTCTACAATTTTCCAGTTCTGTACACAAGCTTTTTTGGTCTTTCTCAGAGATCAAATACCAGGAAACCAAAAAAAAAAGGAGAGGTATGTTTCTCTTTCTCTTTTATTTTCTCTGCTCCCAAACACAATTCCAATTCAATTTTAACCTAATTCTAGATCTAAGCTCCCATGTTTTTCATTGTGTTCGCATTAGAATTATTACTTGTTTGGCTGCCAAGAAAACTGAGGGAAAAGAGAGGAATTTTGATCCATTAAATCTTTTCTCTCTCCCTCTCCCTCTCTTTGTCTTGATTTTTAGAGCAATAAGTATATTGAATTTAGGTAAATAATTTTGGGTTTTGGGCTTTTTGGGATTCCCTTTTTTTTTTTTTTTGTTGGCGATGGAACAAAATCCCGAAAGCAATAAAGGTATGAACTTGGTGCAAATTTCTGTGCATGTATTAATGAATGAGGTTGTGGAGTCACTGACTGTAGTGCAGTACTTCATAAGACATTGTGGTATGGAATAACCAAGTTAAAATAGGATTTAATATTGTTATATTTGATTAGATATATGTTATTGTTAATTAGGATGTTTTAGGATTAGTATTAAGTTCTTATATTACTTTTGAATTAGGAATTTTGGTTGGTTCTAAATTCCCGTTTATTAGTTTCCTAGTTGAGTTAAGATTTATCCCCAGTTGTGATTTTTTATTTGTAGACTTGTTATCTCTCTCTAGAATTTCTCTATTTTCTCTCCAAGATACTTTAAAGCTCTCTCTTTCTCTTTCTCTTCTCTCAGTTCTACATCTCATCGTAATTTTTTCTTTTTGAGGTACATCACGTTGTGATTCTAATCATAAATTTTTATGAATTTTATTCGAGTATTTGAGCCCTGTAAGTTTTCTTTTTGTAGGAAGTTTTGGAAGCTTAACTATCTGCCGTGACAAGCTTATACTCAGTATTAAAGATGGTATGTTTTAGTTTTTACAACGCAGTCCTGTGAAGTCTTATCCTAATATATACTGTTGTTCACCCTCCTATTAATTTTGTTAATGGGTTTACCGGCTGGTTTAGTCACTTTTCTTCATCACAGGAAGATGGTAGATGACAGTAGTATCTATTACTAGTTTGGTATTTCTTTTCTTGTTATTTATTTATTTATTTTTTAGAATTCTCTACCACTATTAGTTTTAATACTACCTTGTTATCTGGTTTCTGGAGCAGTGCATTAGTAAAAAGAAATTCTAGTTCCATTGGGTACTTGTTTAACTTTTCTTTGTTTTTTTCTGGAATGTGAAACATAATTAGTCTAGAATGTAGACATCCTTTCTAGTTTCTACCGGGGATTATTGAGTTTCTTCTGGGTTGGGCTTTATGAGAGTGCATGTATTTGACCACTTAAGCGACAAGTGATTGCATAATTTGGTTAGGATATTTATTTAGAGAATTGCATACATATGATCACTGTATTCTTAAGGGGTTGTTTATGTTAATAAAATCATTTATTTGTAATTTACTTCATTGAATTGGTCTTTGACGCTGCAGTTTTTCGATGGATATGGGTACCATGGGACCTCATTTGAGCAGACATATAGATGTTACCCTGCATCCTTTATTGAAAAGGTTTGTTACCCTCTTCATTTTTATTGTTCAAACTTCCTAATATGCGTCAACTGTTAGCTGTTCTGTTATCATTTATTCTGTGAATCCAACCTCCTGCTGTATGTCGTGTTTAGAGACTATTTAATCATATGCATTGCTTTGTGTTGTTCAAGGAACCAAACCTTTCTAGTTTAACATTAAGGGGACAAAATGAATATTATTCTTGTCTTCCCTTGCAAGAAAACAGCAAATAAAATAATTTTGATATACCCCTGGCGCATCCTGGCCTTTCTTCGTGCAATGCTTGTTCTTTCTTTCTTTTTCCCTTCTTTTTTTCTTCTTCAATAAGAAGGAGCCACTTTTTTATTCTATTCTAATTCAAATTCATCTCACTTCTTCTGCAGCCACAAATCGAAAGTGGAGATAAAAGTAAGCATACTATCATCACTTTTATTCTTTAGATTTTTTATTCTCGGGTCTCTCTAATTTATGGTTTCCATTGTGTTGCTTCAGTTATAATGCCTCCCTCGGCCCTTGACCGTCTCGGTTAGTATTTTTAGATTTGTTTTTGCCTTATGAATGAAGTTCTAGTAGCTAACATGAAACACAATTCTGCAGCATCTCTACATATTGATTATCCAATGTTGTTTGAGCTTCGGAATGCTGCTGCTGAGAGGGTCTCACACTGTGGGGTTTTAGAGTTTATTGCTGAGGAAGGCATGATCTATATGCCTTATTGGGTATGGATTTGTCTGTGTTATTGACCTGTATAATAATAAACTAGTTGTTTCTTGTCCATTTTATTTAACTTTCAAGGATTCTGCTTATTAGAATTGTGATGTTCTCTTTTCAATTGTTCTTATCAGATGATGGAAAATATGCTCTTACAAGAGGGAGACTTTGTGCGAGTGAAAAACGTGACTCTTCCAAAGGGAACATATGTTAAATTGCAACCACACACAACAGACTTCTTGGACATTTCAAACCCAAAAGCTATGTGAGTCACTGATTCTTATGTAATTAATTTGTTATTGATGTCTTAGTTTTTGGTATTTATCTAGTGTTCAATTTTTAGTGGTTTATACTAACGTAAGTTTAGGACTCTCTTAGTGCTTCTGAACGAGCCAATGTGTATTTCAAGTATTCAGATTTTTGTGTCTTTGCATTGCATTATTGTTTTCTTTCTTTTTGGTATTTATCTAGTGTTCAATTTTTAGTGGTTTATACTAATGTAAGTTTAGGACTCTCTTCTTCTTCTTCTTCTTTATTTTTTTTTATGTACATATCTTGTCGTGGAGATATCTGGCCATGGTTTTTATTTACTTTTTGGTAGATGTATCAATTGTGATTCCCATTTAAAGCTCAAATGATGTGTATGACCTATCTAGAATTTTTTCTCCCTTGTATATTAGCTACTGCTAAAACAAAATAAAGAAAGTTGAATGACATTTTCTATTAATGTGATCATAGAAACATGATGTATTTAATGAGCAAGAACTTCTTGCCATAATTGCCATGTCAATGGGACTGATATGCTTCTTACCCATGTTTCATTTCTGTAGTTTGTCTTCAGAGTTCTTATAGTGTATGTCAATTTTAGGCATACTGCTATGCTTGTGTCAATTAATAGATTTAATCTACTCTGTTTGCTTGTGCAGTTTAGAGACAACGCTAAGGAATTTTTCCTGCTTAACTACTGGGGATAGTATTATGGTAGCTTATAACAACAGGAAATATTACATTGATATTATAGAAACAAAGCCTTCTAATGCCATAAGTATCATTGAGACAGACTGTGAGGTGGACTTTGCCCCTCCATTGGACTACAAGGAACCTGAAAAGCCCATGCAACATGTTCCTTCAAATAAGGCATCTGCTCAAGGTATATTTTATTGTTCCATTAGAATTATAATGTGAAATCCTGTCACTTTGCCCATTATTGTGAGGCACTACTTTTGTCCCTTGCAGCCGAGGAGGCCTCCACTGAAACAGAACCTAAATTCAACCCTTTTACTGGGGCAGCAAGGCGCTTGGATGGGAAACCTTTGAAGAATCAACCTGCACCAGCTTCATCTTCGGGGTCAAAAGACAAACAACCTGATGTTGCCAATGGTAAGGCACTGCCTTCTACAGGGTCTAGTTCTCCAACTACTGCTCGTCAATCTCAAGGAAAGCTCGTTTTTGGATCAAATGTGAACCGTACACCGAAGGATGCACAAAAGGTGGTTTTACATTGTTATGTTGTCCTACCTTCTATTACCACTTTAAACAATGCAGACAATTTGGTTTTTGGTTAAAATTTCTTAGCTCTTTTTGTTTATTCCTCAATTCTGCAGGAAGCTCCCAAAGATACTAAAAAACAAGAGGAGCCAGAGAAGAAAGAGGAGCCAAAATTCCAGCCTTTTACAGGGAAGAAGTACTCATTGAGGGGTTAATTAAGTCAATTAAGTTATATACACTCAAGGACATCAGTTATCTTCCTTTTTTTCTTTCGCTTTCATCTGCCCATACTTGGATAGGTGGGCCGAATAGAACAGAATTATGTGTACTTATTCTGACATTGTATCATAAAGAGATGAAACATTAGGTTTCCTATGAAGATAAGAATACATTTTCGTTCTACTGTGACTGATGCCTGTAAATTGGACGTTTTTTCTGTTTATCCGTGCATTTCTTTACAAGAGTGCTAGCAAATTGGCCACTTTGTTCACATTTTTCCGGAATATTTTTTTTTTATTGAACATCGTCACAAGACCAAATCTATGTCTCTTCTGAGGGTTGGAATGCTCCATGAATGGTTCTTTTTTTTTAGCTTGTCTTCGTCTTGTAAATATGCAAGAATCAATCTTGATCAGTAAAATGCCTTGTGGCTCTGTCAGCTTGGTGAGACTGAGAACTCCGGTGGGACTGATGTTGGTGTCCAGGCCTCACTGCTGTGCTCTTGGTTATGGTAACGGTTCACTGCCGTGCTCTTGGTTGCTGTAACCTGTGACACGGGTAACAGGCAAGGCAAGCGAATTTGACAGTAAACTAAAGATAACTACCATGTCTGGCTAGGGATTCAAGTCAATGGACTGTATGTTTTGAGACACAGTTACGCAAATAAGACATGGTAGACATTTGATTTTAAAGGCGAGCAGGCAGTTAAATTTTCAAAGTAATAACTTGTGCTAAAATGTCTGTCACAAATAAGAAGGCGGGAAACTATCCAACTGGTCCAACACAGCCCCATATCCTCACTTTAATCGGTATGGTGAAGTCAGATTATGAATTTTAATCTTATATCCAAATAACCCTCGAAAAAAAAGAATAAACATGAGTGTTGCCTCCGTCAAATGTCTGTACATCTTTTATGAAAGAATGGCTTTAAGTGCATCTTCTACGTATGGGTATTTGAAGGAGAAACCCAAATCTTTGGCCTTAGCTGGAAGCACCCTTTGTCCTTCAAGAACCTGCAAGTGGTCGAATAAGATTTCTCCGCAGCATGATAATAAAAGAAAGAATGAAAAGGAAATATTAAGCAATCCTCACCACCGTAAAACCTTAACAGGCAGCTATGAAGGCCTGCCCATCACATTCCCCAAATGATCACACATTTCCGACAGTCGATCATGATTTGGCACGGTTCCCTTTATCACTCCTGACATTTAGGTTACGAAAACTCGGTTCTTGTATTGAGATGTTCCAAAGAGTAAAGACTACAATCTATCCAGTTGATATATCAGTATCATTTCACACGCACAAATTTTAGATTTATGAATTTAGATTCAATGTGGTCCAAATTTGACATCTACTGTGAAATCGCATTATGATCGATTTAGAAGGAAATGTTCACCTTTATAAGAAGGATTGGAAAGAGCTTCATATATTAGGTTCACTATGTCGTCCAGATGAATCAATGAAAACCTACACAACTATGAAACAGTCAACCTTCAAAGACAGTGAAGAAAAAGTTGAAACTGTTGGCTGATCAAATCAGATCACATGCTTTTAAATTTTAAGTAGATTAGAGTAAAGAGACATATCGAGCTTATCTATTGTGAAAACCTTAACATGCAAAAAATATCCCATTTCACCCTCAAGAGGGAGAAATAAAGCAATGTGTTATTCGAAAACATCAAGATTATAGTGTTCAAGTGACACAAGTCTCGTCAGTTAATATCTTTCAGAGAACTGATAAGAGTATAATACCATTGGTTTCCAGATCCCGAAGGTCCACCAGCAAACATTTTGAATAGAGGGATCATTTTAGCTGCAAAAAACCAAAGAATTAAGTTTGCTTGAATAGAGCTTTTTTAACCATATGAATTCTTAATAGGAAATTGACCCGGTCAATAATCATTTGAGTTCAAGTTACTTTTTTAATAGCGATTCTGAAAATGACAATATTAGTAGTACCCAACAAGCAAGAAGTCGAAAATATTCTTGAATTTGATAAATCTGAATGGCCCCACCCCATGGTCCCATGTCAAACCTTTTTTCTTTCCTACCTAATGAGGTAGTTTTATTTTTTCTTAATAGAGAGCGACAGACAATGAGGGGTCAACAAATTATGTTTGAGTTCATATTAAAAAAAAAAAAAGTGTGGAGCTTCACTCCCTTATTCGAATCAAAGCTCCATTGAAACCAGCTTTTCGCTTATTTTACGAACCAGTATCCCCATTTTAAAATAACCTTTTTTCTTTCCTACCTAATGAGGTAGTTTTATTTTTTCTTAATAGAGAGCGACAGACAATGAGGGGTCAACAAATTATGTTTGAGTTCATATTAAAAAAAAAAAAGTGTGGAGCTTCACTCCCTTATTCGAATCAAAGCTCCATTGAAACCAGCTTTTCGCTTATTTTACGAACCAGTATCCCCATTTTAAAATAACCAAACATTTGAAAACCTTGGATTGAGCTTTCGTCTTTGTTCTTTTTTCACGAAAATAGTGAAAATTTGAGGAGGTGGCAAGAAAAGTTCAAAGAGTTTGGACAATATTGAAAGTCTGAACGTACTGTTAGACAATTATTCTAATAATTCTACATTCCATCTATATTTAATTTCTATTTTGTGGTTATCTATAAATACATTATTTTGCTGATTAAGAGGAGACAATGTATTTCTAACCTATGTTTTGTGACTGTCACAAGAAGTATGATTACAAGTCACACAATACTGAATCATCAATTGCTAGGTACTATGTTTATTGCCAACAAACAGAGATCGCACATGTGATTTGTTTTTTAGCTCTGGAATACTATACATGTGATTAACTTTATATTGCATATATTGTAACTATGAGTCAGGTTTTAAAAATTATTACTATGCAACACATAAGTGTGACTCTAAGTTACACAACTTAAGAAAATGTTTTTAATAGTATGAAAACATGTAAAAAATGCTTACTACCCGTCAAATATTGAGAGACTCCATGTCATACAAATATTAATAATGCTATTATAAACTGAAAACAAATCACAGAATACCAAATTGGAAATTGAATCATAAATTTATATAGTTGAAATTAACATAATATATATGATTTATAATAACATAACATATATCCGGTTGAAATACACATTTTTTCATTTTTTAGTTGGCCGAGATTTATAATAACAAAGATCAGAAACACAATGGATAAGAACATAAAAACGTTAAAAATTATAATTACAAGTTGATAATTGTTACTGTCAGTCATACATTGTATGACTTTATGTTATACAAATATTAATAAATACTACTATAAATTAAAAACAAATCACATAGTACCAAATCTAAAATTGAATCATAAATATATATAGTTGAAATTAACATAATATATACATGATTTTAACGTACGTGTATATCTAGTTTGAGATATTAAAATTATCTAAAATTAGTCATGTTTTCGGGTTTTTTCTTTTTTTTTTTTTTAAGTTGGCCAATATTTATAATAACAAAGATTAGAAACACAATAGACAAGAATATAAAAACGTTCAAAATTATAATTATAAATTGATAATTATTACTGCTCGTCACACATTTTATGATTATATGTCATATAAATATTAGTAAATGCTACTATAAATTGAAAACAAATCACAGAGTACTAAATCTGAATTGAGTCATAAATAGACATAGTTGAAATTAATATAACATGTACATGATTTTAACATATGTTTATATCATAGTTTTGAGATATTAAAATTACCCAAAATTAGGCATGTTTCATTTTTTTTTTTAGTTGGCCAAGATTTATAATAACAAAGATTATAAACACAACGGACAAGAATATAAAAATGTTCAAAATTATAATTAGAAATCGATAATTGTTAATGCCTATCATACCTTGTATGACTCTATGTTATATGAATATTAATAATTGCTACTATAAATTGAAAAAAAAAATCACAGATTACTAATTATGAAATTAAGTCATAAATAGACATGGTTAAAATTAACATAATATCGACATGACTTTTGGCAAATGCATTGAGTATAATCTATGGATGCGACATACTATATCTAGAATGGCTCCTTGGTTTATAACTGGTTTTACGTAAGGAGATTGGATTCTTGCAATTCTGTCTATTGTGCGCAGCTTGGCTACAACTTGAGCATTTTTGCCTAGGCGCCTCTTCACCATTTGAAAGGATCCTTTTATTCTTTGGTCTATCGGATGTCTTACTTGCACAAGTGGTGGTTTCACTACACGATTTTTTATCTCATATGGTATCACTCAACTAGAAGGGTCTCCAAGAGAATGCACAACCCTGGCATAAGTGGCTACTAGTTCCTCCTTCTGTAGTACTTAGATATATAATTATAAATAGAGAAGCTTTAAAGTGCACAGGCTACCACAACATATGCACATATAAATTGGTCAACCTATAATTCCCAACATGTGCACATCTGGTTCTCGAGTCTATCCACCACCTCGAACTCAAAAACACTTGAAGGATTAACCTAACACATTAAGAATGGTGCAAGTGATAAAATGAAAAAGGACTATATGACATATTGTCACATAATGTATGACCACACATGCTATTTTGGTCCTATTTACCGTTATAATTCAGAAAAATAACACTACCTATTTTTGCCAAAAAAATGCCTTACAATTATCCAACAATAGAAAACAGACTGTGACTACGTGTCACACATATTTTGTCCCATTGTCACATAAAATTCATACTTCTAATAACAACATTAGCAACATTAGAAAAATACTGTGACAAAGTGTTACATATAATATTATAAATGTTCACAAAATTTGTAACAGTATCTTATACTATATTTTAATAGATCTGGAAGCAAACAAATTTTTAACTTTATCACGCAGTCATTTGGTACAAAGTCATATAATCTGTGATGAGTGGTAATAAAATTGTGACTTTTTAATGATATTTTGTTCTTTTTAGTATCCCTAAATAAGAACTTAGTGAATCAAAACAAAAATATACCTCTCGTCTTCTTCCAAAATATGAATGACAATGAAGACACAGAAAGAGAAACAACCATGCAGATTCAAATAGAAAGAAACGAGAATGAGTTTGGCGGAAGAGAGGATTGCTTTAGTTTGGAAAGAAAATAAAGTAGACTTAAAAAAAGGTGTACGTCTAGGGGAAAAGTTGGGGGAAAAAAAAGGGGTTAATGGCACCATTAGTCCCTAACCTATGATCATTTTGGCATAATGGTCCTCAACCTTTTTTTTGTAGCATTTAAGTCCTAAACGTTTGTTTTTTTGGCACCATTGGTCCTTTTGACATATTCCATCCAAGATTCTGTTAAAATTTATTTGAATGAGAGAAATTTTACACCATTGATCTTGAATTTTCAATTGTTTAACAATTCGGTCCATAATTTTTTTTTTTTGGTATTCATATTTCTGATTAACAATAATGCATTTGTCAATCTTTAAGAAAATTAAAATTCAAAGACGGATATAAAACAAATAGTTCATTTAAAAATCAAATTCAAAAAAGAAAAAAATTATACTAATAAACCTTAATTTATGTCAGATTATAGTAACTTTATGAATAAAAAATAATTATCTTACCATTTTTAAAACTAAAAAATTTTTGTATACAGTCATACATACTTTTACACTAGTCAAATTTGACTGAAAATTTACTATATCTATTAAATATTTATGTAATTATGAATGGTTATTCTAAAAAATTAATTAACTATTTGCAGCAAATAACCCAAAAAGTTTTATAGTTTTCCATTAAATGTTCATTTCTTTATGTAATTGCATCTGTCAATCTTTCAAAAAATTAATTTTTTAAAATTTTAATTTTCTGAAAGATTGACAGATGCAATATTGTTAATCGGAAATATGAATACCAAAAAAAAATTATAGATCAAATTATTAAACAATTGAAAATTCGAGATCAATGGTGTAAAATTTCTCTCATTCAAATAAATTTTAACGGAATCTTGGATGAAATATGCCAAAAGGACTAATGGTGTCAAAAAAACAAACGTTTAGGACTTAAATGCCACAAAAAAAGACTGAGAACTAATATGCCAAAATAATCACAGGTATCAAAATTTGTTGACTCTTTCCTATCAAAATAAAATAAAATAAAAAAACCTTTTCTTGACTCCTGCCTAACTAAAAAAACAACTTTTGTTTACTTTTACACATGAAAATTTACTCTTGGAAGAAGGATAATATTGGAAAGCAAATTCTTTCTCTCCGAAAACTACTAAAAAAGTCAGAAATAATTAATACAATTGTCCTTTTCAAAAAGACAACTATATATGTCATTCGTAGTGAAAAAGATACTAGCCACGTAAATTTTCCTATGTATAAGTTTCTTTGTTATGTTCGATTCGGACAATAAAATGATTCCAGGCTTATGGCTTATGCCAAGAAAATTTAAAACATGGAAATAGAACTTAAATTTCATAAATAACTGGAAAAAAACATGTTATGATTCTCCTCAGTATTCAGGCAATATTTTTTTTTTCGGTAATGCAGTATTCAGGCAAGTTGTACAGCAGAATTTAATGAAGTACTGGTAAAAATCATTTAACTTAAGATATGAAAATTAAGTGAATGTTATAAGCTAAGTATTAATTGAGATATTGATTCATGAGCACATCATTGAAGGGATCAGAAAATAAGTCATACCTAAAGCACCACCATCTTTACCGAGAACAACACCAATTCGAGTAAGAGCTACCCTAACATTCTTATTAAGAGCAGTTCTTTCCCATTCTCTACGAACCTGACAAGACTTGCATGTTAGTTGAAAAAAGGTATATATTCCTTGGTAAATATGATGATTGACGGTGTGTACACACGTCTATATAGTGACAAACACTATGTTTTATGATTTGAAGTTGTAGTATTTACATCTAAAATACAGTGTTACTTTAAACTACTGCATATGATTTATAGGAATTTATGGTCTTCCTTTTCTATGATGATCAAGCTATAGGCAGCATAGATATGCACACACGAGTAATCAATATTTTGCACTAGTCAAGCTGGTTTCTCTCGTCTAAAGTATGTGGCTTTCGAAATCGTTATTTCTCATAGAGGAATTGTACTTACGTGTGACAAAACAGGCCAAGTCAATATTCAACAAACACGTCCGATATTTTTTGTTTGGTTTCGTAAGATGTAAGTTTTAACAAACAAACAAACCCAGTAGTCAACCTTGAAGATATTGTTTTCAAGAAAGATAGTGCCTAATACCACATGTAGCTCTTTCTGTTGATTAAAACAAAATAACCATAAAGATGGACTTTCTATACTTCAGTGTAATCGTACACTTAAAAATTAAAAATAGCTAGTTTTAATTA
Source organism: Trema orientale (assembly GCA_002914845.1). Lineage (NCBI taxonomy): Eukaryota > Viridiplantae > Streptophyta > Magnoliopsida > Rosales > Cannabaceae > Trema > Trema orientale. The sequence goes on along the minus strand of JXTC01000016.1, from coordinate 1,273,691 downwards.
CCTAAGTCAAGTAATCATTTCCTGATGGGGCTTTCTACATCAAATAGTGTCTCACTAGTATCTGAGTTTTTTTTAAACAGAGCAAAGACGATAAGAAAAAATAGTAGAATTTGAGTCAAGCACCATAAAACAGATGGGAAGTGTACAAATATTGGAGTATAATTCTTAGTATGTGCAAATAGCAATTAGTCAAACCCCAAACAGAAGTGTATCATCAGTATTTTCAGTAGTGAAGGTGAAAAAAAATACAAGATTTTGGTGATAGGAACGGGCCATAGTAACCAACAGCTGTAGCACTAACCAAAACCGTAGGTCTAACCCCATCTGGTGAACCGTTTATTGATTCTACAGTCTTTGCAATCACTTAAAACAGTTAGACAAAGTACCAGAAATGACAGATAAAATCTAGTAATATTCTTTCACAAACAAGGAAAACTGAATTCTCCTTTTGTGTCGGAATGCTTAGTGTATTGATCACTGCTCACTTTCGACATGACTCCAATCCTGCTTGTCTTGATCTCCTTCTTTATCTGCAGAACAATGAGAAATTAATAAGTTCTACTGTACATTTTTTCTTTCTAGAATCAATATACAATGCTGTTATTCAAGTGAAGAAGGCCAGAGATATAATAGTTAACTATTTGGACTTATCATGACATCCAAAAACAAGGACGTAATAATGGTCTAGTTTCATTTGTTGGAAATTGCTACTTAATTGACCAAGAGATATATTGCATCGCTTGTCAAATAGTCGCATATTATTGGCACATACAGAATCAATGTGAAGAAAAACCACTAAGCATGACTAGAACATGAAAATACCTTTTTTTTTTTATTCTGCCCGGGTTGTCAGCGGAAGGGGTTGAAGAGAAAAGATAGCGATTGGTCTCAAAATGAGGATAATATTGATGCTAAATTAACTATGGTGGTATTTCTCAAACCTTCTTAGTACAGTTCAGTCTGTCGCTGTCACAATCAGGAGCTTAAAAAGGTATATATAGAAATAGATACAACAATGAGACAAAGAGAGACTGTAAAATATTGAGAAAGAAACGCATATTTTGCCCCAACTCAATAGTGACAGCTCGTGTGAACTAAAAATAAAACGTAAAGGTAAAACAACATGAACAGAGGAAGTTTAGTAAACACATGATACTAGCCTCGGAAGACCACCTTGTACTTATGGGAAGTCCAGCCAAATTTACAACACCATATCTCTGAACTTTGAATGCAGTCTTTCCACTCTGGCTCCTCTGCAATCTTGATTCCTAGAAAGTCCCTTACTGCAAAAGCCAAGAAAATGTTCAATGGCAATTATAGACAGAATTCTTCAGTTAAAAAAAAAAAAAAAAAGGGGCAAGAAATTAGATTTCACACTTAAAAAATAACTGAAAACAAGCATATAGAGTGTTATTTCGTTTCTTCATCTCCTTCTTTTTCCTTGAGGGAGGGGGTGGGAGGGAGATGCGAAGGCAAGAAACTTTTCTTATGAACATGTTTGCAAAACATGTGCTATTTGAGGCAAATAAATATCTCAATGCAAGAATTTGTGCAAACAATATAAATCATTCATTACCTTCTTACCCGGAAAAGTCAACTCAGCTTTAGATCTAGATCGTGTCAAGACACGAACACTAAGATTATCTGCATTTCAGAGTGAATCAAAAAGAAAACTTGGAGCAAGTTTAACTGTTTATATTCACATCATTATGAAGTTCAAATCCAACTGATATACGTAGAAAGGCAAATGAAACATATGGGATCTAACTTTCCACTGACTAAATAGTAAGTATTTTGCAGCTATACACTCTGAATGGAGAATAAAGCAATTATCCATGCAAACTAAAACTTTCGTTGCGACTTTCAAGAAAAGAAACCTAAGTGCCTAATAGGTGAGAAATTTGGAGTATCAACATGCACAATTCATCACATATTAACAGACAAAAAGTTTTGACTACCAAGAAAACAACATGAAGTCTATTTTCACATATAAGAGCACTATAAGCCTATAACAGGTGCTTAGATGTCCAAATTAAGGCAGGTATAAAGGCCTTTTTAAGCCCAAAGAAAATGGTCATTATAGTTATTATTAACATAAAGGCCAATGGAACAAAGAGTATGCATACTGATAGGGATGAATACTCCACTTTGATGTAACAAGGAATATCCCTTATACCAATATCAACTAACATGAAAAAATACCATAACACACAATTTCATACTTGCTGCAACAAAATCTGCCTACACTATTAGACTAGAAACATAGTAATGGAAGTTATAGTAACTTTGTAAATATGAGTTAGGAGAGAGCATAACCTGCATGAAGCCTTTGGACCATTCTTTTACCTATAAAACCTGTAGCTCTTGTTATTTATAGGCATTTAGGTCCCTAACAATTTTAAAAGGTAGCGTTTAAATTCTTAAAATTTGTCTTGTTTAGCTCTTAGGTCCCTTCTGTTTTCTTTTTCTTTTTTGGCATGTGCTAGTCCTTTTTCAGTTTCCTTTCAATTTGACCGTTAAGGATTTAAACGCTATTTTTTTAAATTTAAATGTTGGGACCTAAGTACGGGTGGTAATTTATGTCATGTCATATCGACACTATTAAATCATGTTTAATTCAGGTTGACCTATGTGTCACCAGTTTAACAGAAACACCATTCAAATCAAATACTTCAAAACATATCGAAATAGTACAATTGTTAATTTATTTGATTTTTTAAAATTAAGTTTTATTGTATTAAGATAAGTTAGCTCATTACTTTTATGTTTTTTGTTTTATTTACAAGAAATTCATTTAAAATATATTTTTATGAAATAATTATTTAATATATTTTACTAAAAAATTACATACTTAGGTCAATTCGAGTCAATTTCTTATTAGCAAGTTTAACTAAATGTGCGAGTTTTGAGTCGTATTATAGTGTTGCATCTCAAACTGCTACCCTTAAACCTAAGTGCCAATTAAGACAAACGTTAAGAACTTAAATGTTACTTTTTAAACATTATGGGCCTATGTGCCAAACAAGGTAAACATTAAGGGCTTGTTTGGGTTCACTTCTAATTTTTTGTTTAAATAAATTGAAAACAGAAGTAAAAATTTTGTTTTGACTTTCAATTTTTATAAACAAGAAATATGCTTGGCAAACTTTATTTCACTATTTGTTTTCAAAAACAATAAAGTGCAAATAATGATAAAGAAAGTCATATAAACTTATATTTATGTATGTATATACATATACGTATATACACACTTGTGTACAAATATTTATATGTTCTTTTGTTTTTGAAATTTATTTAAAAAAATAAAGGTATTAGACATTTTTTGTTACCACTTTTTTTGAAATTTCTGGTAATAAGTTTTGAAAACAAAAAACAAAAACAAGGTTGCCAAGCAAACTTTCAAAAAAAATTTCTATTTTTCTGTTTTTTAAACAGAAAACAAAAGTGAATCCAAGCAAGCCCTAAGGATTTAAAAGCTACTTTTTAGACATTAAGAACTAAGTGTCAAACAAGGCGAACGTTAAGGATTCTGTTGGTATTTACCCGAAAAATTTATATGAAGCAGTAAAGCTTCCTCCGAAGCACCACGATTCCATGGAGACTCAATCCCAAGCTAGAAGAGAATCGACAATGCACTTGTGAGATCTAAGTAGTGGTGACGTGGTGCTATTTCTCTTTATGGAAGTGTTGTTGACAGAGATGCTGATGGAGATTTTGCTGCTCTTGGTAGCGCTGGAGGTTAAGACAATTTCCTGTGTGACACCGACACGCTAATGAAATCCACTAACTGCTGACATGCAGTCTCAACAGTCTGCCTCTGCCTCCAATCCGTACGTATATGGAACTCTATTTATCGTTTTAACTCTCCTTCTAATACCGAAAAGAACATAAAAGAGAGCTCTTATCTCTATTTCTCATACTCTCACTCATTTATAATGGATCCATACTAAGTGTGCTTAAAATAACTACGAAACCGTGGAAGACGACCACACCAAGCAACTCCAAACTAATCCGTGCAGTTGTAGCTCATTCGCAGCCAGTAATGGACTGAAAAACTAGCAAACCAATCGGTCCAGTTCAGTTTATAGTTCGCCAAAATCAGTCAATTTCAAACCAAAATCAGCCAATATGTGTTAGTTTTATAGGAGTTTTTTTTTAAATACATAATTTCATAAATAACCCCGGCCCATTTTCTTTTGCATTTTACTAAGCCCTACCAAAAACTCTCTCACTCACTTTAAAAGCCCAATAGCCTTAAGGTTGTAACTTAAGTTTGAAAATTACTAGGACTTTACATTTGGTTGTAACCTTTAACTATGTTATGTTATATTTGATATTTGGACTTTGAACTTTTGATAGTTTATTTAATTGAGATATGAATACTTAGTTGATGTCATGTTTAATTTAAATTTTTTTGTTACGAGATTGTATTTTGTAAACGATATGTTTTATATATATATATCATGTTTTATTTTGTTTTCTTTTTTAAAAAAAGCTAATTTTTGACTAAGAAAACAAGCTCAAATTATGACATTAACTAAATTTTTAAATTATGAAAACCGCCCAGATCACACCTGCAAGACACGGTCTAATGGGTTTTACTCGACCAACATAAACTGTGTAGTTTGAAGGATCAAACAATTTATATTTTAGGATTTCAAACCTAACATACTAGCCATGAATACCCCTATCCAGACTTCCTAATTCATGTCCTTCTTACCGACCATAGCAAGGGCTCTTAGCAGAATTACTAAAATTTTCAAATATGCATCGCCGTCACTTAAATAAATAAGAGGATGGAGGATTTGAAGCTTGAATATTTAGTACCTTCGTATTAGAGGTGAACGTGATTAATAATCATGTTAAATCAACGAGCACAAATTATATTGGTTTTTTCTTATACATGAATGTTAGTAACATATATAGAATATATGAGTTAACTGTAAAAAAAAAAAAAGAAAAATCTTGAATTATGGTCATATTGCAATTTTAATCGTTATTTTTTGGTTTGTGCAAAATTATACCTCCATATTTAAAATTTCTGCATATGTCTACCCTTCATTTACAAATTCACAAAAAGTTATGCACTAAACATGGAATTTGAATTTATTATATCTTATTTCTGCTGAAAAAATTAAAATCTATACAAAATAATTAAAATTTTCAACACAAATCACCTAGTTTCTATAAAGAAGGTAGACATTTGCAGATTTTTAATGTGAACGTATAATTTTGCACAATCTAAAAGATAAGGTTAAAACTACAGAATGACTATATTCAGGCTGTTTTCTTTTTTTTTTTCCCCAATTTAACCCTAAAAAATATTTACCTTAAAACTCGAAAGTACCTGTGAAGAGATTAAAAAAAAAAGAAGAAAATCTCACCATTCTAACTTGATTTAAACGATTGATTGTTTCTATACTATAACTATTTGATCATTATTAAATTAATCAAAAGTTTAACAAGCTAACAATAATAATAATAATAATAATCAAAGGATTATTAGAATAGTTAACTGTAAAAGTATAAGTGTATTTAGGGTCTTATAGCAGAACTTTGGGTCAATTTTAAGTAAATATCCATTTTTTAAATATTTTAATAAATTGACTAATATATAGTAAGTGTGAAAATTTATATACTTAATTGTTTAGCCATAAAAATAGAAAAATAGATATTTATTAAAATAAAATATAAAAAAAAATGACACACTCTAATTTCCATTACTTTTACTTATACTTTAGTCTCTTTACTTTTTTTTTTAATTTCCTTTAAAAGAAAAGATTATTTACAAGAAATGGCAGTTTTTAACACCTATTCAATAGATGGCCGTTTTGTAATTTTATTTTGATAAATAATCATTTGTTAGTTGATATATTTTTTAGAAAATAAATCAATTTATACAAAATAAATCAACATATTTTATTCTATTAAATATGAAAACGGCCATTTTTCAGATAGGGTTAAAATTTCGGCCATTGTTTAGTTGTGTTTGAAAAACAGCTATTTTTCAAACAGTGATCCAAAATTCGGATATTTGGATTAAAAGCCCAAAAAATGGAATTTGGGTCACTAACAGGCCCAAGTTTTTAAACGGACCAGCTGGGCCCAATAGGTAATCTTCCAATACCATGGTGATATAGAACGAAGTTGTCCGATTCTCGAGTGCAGCAAAGCAAAGAGAGAAAAATGGCGATGGTACAGTGGTGCGGCGCCATGGCCAGGCGAGTGCTGATGACTCAGAGACCACGACCTCCGTTCATGGAATCGCCGTCATCATTTTACTCGGCAGCTGCTGGTGTGCCGGCGCCGGCATCGACCGGCGGGGCAGGGGTTCCTATCCTCTGCGGACGAGGGGACAAGAAGACGAAGAAGGGCAAGAGGTTCAAGGGGTCGTACGGAAACTCCAGGCCCAAGAAGGAGAAGATGATCGAGCGCATCAAGGACAAGGTCGAAGTCCCCAGGTCCACTCCTTGGCCTCTCCCTTTCAAGCTCATCTGAACTCTCAACTCTCTCTCTCTTCGTTTTTAGGCTCAAGTTTCTTGTCTTGGAGGTACTAGGGTTTGAGGGTTTTAGTGGGCTGTGATCAAAATGTGTACATTTCAAGTTGAATTTATCTGGGCATGAGTAAAAACCCTGTGTTTTTTTGTTTGTGATATCAACTAGGGTTTTGGTACAAGATTTAGGGTTTTTACATATCATAATGTAGGATGAAAAATGAATAATCAAGAATTTTGTATCTTTTTGACATTTTGACTACTTTGAATTTCCTTTGACTTGGTATTTTTGGGTTGCAAGCATGTAATGTTACAAGTTTGGAACTTATGATAGCTTTAGGTTGATTGAATAGTAGAATTTGCAGTTTTTGGATTAAGAAATTGTGTATTGGTGAAAATCCCATGTAAAGCCATGATATGTCGAACCATTCTTGATCATTATCAACGTACTTTTCTTCGTTATTGGAATTCGGATAAGGATCTAGAGACGTTCTATCTTCTGGGCATGTTGTCGAAAGAGTTGGTACATATAGGCCAAGATTAATCCCAATGTATGATGAATCATTAAAGCTTTGCAACTGAGTGCTCATCAGAATCTTTCCTGATAAATGATTATATGATAGGTCCAAGTAATTCAAGTAAGAGATTATGGCATTCACTTCGAAGTTTCATTTTCCCTATAAAAAAGGAAAGAAAAGGTAATAGTATTAGTGATGCTCATTGTTGGAATCTTAGTATTAATGAGCAAATGGTGCTAGAGAACCTCTTTTTCTTCAACCTACATGTACTGCGCTAAATATTTATGCTATGATTTGGAAATTTGGCGCAAATTAGCGAAGCATCGGAGGATCGTTGATGTGATAATTAGTGATGAATGGGAAAATATGTCCACACATAAGATTGCTTGTTCATTATAACGTAAACTTTGTACCACCATGATACTGTTTCATGGGCTTAGCATAATCTTAGGCTTGTAGTATGCAGTTTCAGAGACTAAAAAGAAAATCCTTGCAGGGTCATCACATAACACTATAGCTGGCTATGTTTCCGCAATGCTCAATGAGATTGTAAACATGAGCTTATGTTTTATCCATGATATGGTTCCGCTTTGCTCCTTTAGGAATTGAGTCTAGTTCCTGAATGTGTGGCCAACACACCAAGAGGGTTTTTTTTTTTTTTTTGGGGTAAGTTTGATTTATGTTATAGAAATTCTTCAGGAAACTAGTGATTTCTGCTTAATTTATATTGTGCTTATAAGTATTTGTTCTTCTACAGAGAGCAATTAGTGAAGAGAGTCACCAGTCTTAGACATTAGACCAAGGGATCAAGTATTCTTAGAAATAAGTGGTATGGATAATTAGCTACTTTCTTTGGCATTTGCAAGCCCTTGAATAAACTTTTCCTGCTTCATTGAGAAATATAAGCTTTTAAGAGTTATGCTCTGATATTAATCAGGAATTACAGAACAAAGGACACCTTATGTAATGCATCATAGTTGATTTCAAACAGAACTTTTAGTCTCTATCTCGTGATCTTCATTAACTATGATTCCCTTCTTGTGTCTCAGCAGCAACTGCACTGTCAGGGATAGTGCTAGATCTGCAATTATGGCGAGTCCAATAACAATATAAACTGAACCAAACACAATAGTCACAACCCCGATTGGAAATATTAGGGGATAATACTTGTCGTCTCTTCTTGGCTCAGTTGTAAGCCTATAACCAGTGTAAGAGGCCCACACAAGCATGAACATTGTGATCAAGGTTACAATGATGCGACTGATAGTTGTGCTAACTGGCTTCATCTCTCCACCTGCTTCATTAATGTATTTCCCAAGTGAGATTAGATTTATTACGAGATCTGTTCTTACAGTAAAGAACAACATTATATATGTAAGAGGAGAGGTGAAAATTATGTTAACTTTTAAGTAGCTCAAGTTCTTGTAGATTGGTTTCAGTTAAATTATTTTCTAGTTTAAGATTCATCTGTATTCGGTAAATTGTTGCTTTATTGAGGTTGTGCAGTAGCTAGGCAGAAGAGAAGAGGAATTGAATTTTACCACTCTAGTTTTGGACCCTCAAAATGCTTCAGATTACATGTCTTAGCTTTGGTAATCTAATTTGAAATGCCATGGTTTAGTTTCCCACCAACCAACCTCTCTCCCAAAGTATGTATGTATATATATGTAAGCTTCTGATTATGAAATAAAAATTTGGTTGTTTTAGAACTAGAAACAAGAAATCATAAAGAATTCCTTCGGGAAAGTGGCTGCCAAAACCAGAATTCTTTCCTATCAAAACCCTGAAGTTAAAATCTAAAGGCACTAGGTACAATGGGGAAAATTTCAGAACAAATGACAAATTATAGTCAACAACCTGCTTTAGTTTTGATACCTGTGTAGATGCCTGTTTCTTCATGCCTCTGTAACTGTTCTGACAATTTGAGAAACAAGGTTATCATTACGGGAAGGCCAAGAGCGACGAACAGGATACCGAAGAGTAAAGTCACCATACCAATATGAAAACCCCAGTTCCTACGACTACTTTCTGCTTCCACTTCAGTTGCAACTCCGAATCCTAAATGAATGATCCAGAAGATCATGGAAATGGCGAGGAGAGACACTACTACTCGTATAGGTGTTATGCGGAAAATCATGGCATCTCTGTTTGCCTTCTTCACCTTTGCAGCTGCTTCATGATCCATCCCCTATTGACTTCCAGAGGGAAATTATGCGAGATAATTAAAAATTGAGATAACGGCAAACTAAGGAAACTTGATGGAAGAGGAAAAGTAATTCAAGTGGATGGTATGTAAGACGCTCAAACTTTTGATGCACCAAGTTGCTTTCCTAGTTTAAATGTATCATTGTTTATGAAATAACTGGGGCAAGCAAAGATAATTATTGGATGTAGAATGTGTTATGTGAGGAGGCACATCTCTTTCCTTAAATTATTATGATATTTATGGATGTAAAAGGTTCTGATATTAGGGGCTCAATCCTCCATGGTTTGGTCCATAGAGTATGTGCTTTTGCAAATGTTAAAATCATCCATTTTTGTTTGGTTTTCAGTCAGCTTGCTTTTCCCACCCTCTGATCTCTTCCTCTCAGCTCTAGAGTGTGACCTAACAAATTCAGATCATGTACCTCTCTCTCTCTCTCTCTCTCTCTCTCTCTCTCTTTCTATGCGTGACCCAACAACTAATGCACCGTGTTTCTCCTGTGTTTTTGCTCCTTTTCTGTTGAAACTCTCTCTCCGTGCGTGACCCTACAAGTAAACTTTATTTGGATAGCCACTAAAATGACTTCTGTGACCAAAACAATCATTTACTTCTTTTCTTGGCGAACGTTTTTGAACCAATTCGGTTGTATATGCTCAGACGTTACACAGACGACACCATTTTTAAAACAAAATTTTAAGATCTCACCTTTGTTATGAGTAGATACTACCTTTTCAAGAGTAACTATGCACATTATCTTCATCTATATTGGGTACGCAGAGTACTCTTTTTTGTGCACTCGTCATGTGCCTCCTAGTAATCATGTGCTAGAATATGGTTTCGTGGCTTTGGCATACACTTTTGCTGCTGTAATTACATTACTAAAATTTCTATTGAAACACAAGTCTTTAAGACAATTGAGGAAACTTTAGCTAGTCTCAGGGAATTATGGATGCATATTGAAAGTTGCTTACACCGTTCCTAACTCCATTACTAGCTCTTCTTGTCTTGTTTGGAGTCTTTTGTATATATATATATTATTTTTTTCTTCTTTCTCTCTGAAAAAAAAAATTTATTGAAAGTAATTCAACGTGGTAGCCACAACTGGGGCTACCTCCTGGATAGAGAAAGAGGCAGAGCGTTCCGATCTAAAAGGCCATGATGTCAATTCATGGGCCGATCGGTTGGCAGCCTTTGGAATCCAAAAAACATTAAAAGAAGGGGCCAAAAGCGTTAAAACATGCAGGAGCTACTGAGGATTTGGTTGCTGTCATTACTTCCTGAGAGTCTACATAGACGTCGACTTCCATCAAACGTTTACTATGGCAGAATTCCAAAGCGGTCTTGAGTGCAAAGAACTCTGCTTCCAAAGGAGAATCCGCGGGACCACAACAGCAAACAAAGTAGTGCGCGCCAGTAATAAGTCTTTGTATTTGTAACGTGAGTAAAAAGTGGAATTACTCAGTAGTTTGGATTCCTAGAACCTTAAATGAGTCTGCGCATGCTTTGGCCTATTGGGTCTTCAGACATAACCGTTCAGGGACTTTTGATTGGTGGGAAGTTACCCCGTTTGTGACAATCAATTTACTTGTGGATCTTGAATAATGGAATCTTTTCGGAGCAAAAAAAAACGAAAAAAAAAGTTGCTTCCACCGTAAAATGCAACAGAAAAATGCAAATTTATTTCTACGGCAGCAAACTTGTGTACTTAAAGAGCATTCATGGTCAATTTAACCAACTTTGCATGATGGCGCACAGTCAAATTTGTTTCGGTAACAAAACCATCCAAAAGGGGTACCAAAGACATAACAACTAAGCATCTCAACTCCAAGTTTTTAAGGAAACAATTTGCTCAGAAACACATCAAAGATGCTGACTCGAAAGTATCTTCAGCATCATTGCCACTGGTCATCATAATCTACATGAGAAACAATTTTTTGAATAAACAACAAAAGAAAAGCCATTATTAGAGAACTAAAACACACTCAAAATATAAACCACTAACAGAGAGAGAGGGAGAGAGAGGTGTTGTAATAGTATAAGTGAAAAAGTGATGAATCCGTAATTTGGTACATCTAATAGCCAATTAGCCGACTATATCCACGAAAATGTGCAGCGAGTTATCCAGATATCAAGCATAAATTAACTTGCTCACCTTTTTTTATTTTCATGGAAATAATGCACAGTTTAGTCATTGTCTTCTCGGCCATAGTTGTATATTATCTCAATCTGCATCAATAAAAGTACCAAAATGGATCAGAAATATTGAAACAAACTGATACGCTCAACTTGAATTCAGAATTGTAATCCAGAAAGCAAACACAAGTAACATAACATTGTAAATCCATCATCGATGGAGCAGGACCCTTCTTATTACGATCAAAAATAAAGTTATATAATAAATCAACTTACTCAAGAGAGAGGTCAAGAAAATTCATGTGTCAAATTACTTTATTAGCAATCACAAGAAACAACTTTCCTACCGAAATTCCCTCTAATTATAAACAAGTTCATCCGTGTGTGTGTGTGAGAGAGAGAGAGAGAGAGAGAGAGAGAGAGAGAGAGTAAACCTGTGACCAACAGAGAAGAAAAAGAAAAATGGCACTTCAGTGTACGTTTTTGAGTATTTTTCAAACCAATATAAGAAAAAGTAACTTAACTGTCACTGGCTCCATTTGGAACCTAGAATTTGGAGAAAAAAAATTACGATGAAAAAATCACGGAAAAAGAAAAGAGGAAAATACTTTTCTTAAAAGTTTATAGAATTTTATTTTTACACTTTCGGTTTTCGGTTTTACTAATTAATGTGTCAAAATTTTATATACTAAAAAAAACATCAAATCAAACTCTCACTTTTATTGAAAAAAATTTCTATCATTTTTTGTTGCAATCCAAACAAGAGAAAATGGAATTTCTTGGAATTTTTCTTAGGCAATGTTTCGTAAGAGGAAAGGAAAATAGGAAGGAATGAGAGGTACATAATCTAGGGAAGGGAGATAAGGGATGCTCTCTCTTATCTTATTGTGTTTGGTATAAGAGGAATGAAAGAAGAACAAAATCCTCTCCCTTGTTTGGTAGGAGGAAGAAATGAAAGGAAAGATAAGATTTCGGTTGTACAATAAATAATCTACCACTAGATTGTGAAAATCTCCTCGAAAATCTCTCCAAGTTGGAGAGAATTGAAAGTTGGCTATTTAAAATACACTGCCTAATCCTTTCCTTCACGAAATCCTTCCTACCAAACACCAACCTTACCCAAATTCCATCCATTAATCCTCTACCCCTCTCCTTCTTTCCATTTCTCCCTCCCACCAAACACTCTTAAGTACATAACAAACATGAATCTGTAGTAATTTTCTTCTATAAAAGGAGGAAAAGACTTAAGCTCAAATTCCTTTCCATCCTTCTGGGGAGGAAAATAACGCATGACTCTATATTTCAAGGCATATCAAATCCAACATGTAATGTGATCAAGTGAGAGTAATCAACAGCAATATTAAAAAAACTGAGAGTAATCAACAGCAATATTAAAAAAACTATGTTGAGATTGAGAATATAAAATTATAAATAATGTACAATAATTTACCCCTGAAGGTGGAGTTGGGTTTCTGGTAAACTTGCTGCCACCAGGAGCCCAAGGAACTGCACAAAAAATTGAAAATAGCTAACATTAAGTGCAACAGAAAACACTAGCATTATTATGAAACGTTGAAATCTCAGTAGTCTCATTAAAAACTGGCTATATTAATGTTCTTATGAGAATCTACAGACGATCAAAGAAGAAAAAGAAAGTGCACTATCCGAAAGATTCACATACAAAACCTACTGCAACATATTTTACCAATTTCCAAATTCACCCCCAAAAGATTCTCCTTTTCACCCTTTTTCTTTTATTTAGAAATCAATCTACCCTATGAAAGTCAAAGTCTTCAGCTGTTTATTAACTTTGGGTAAATTAAATATGCATAAGGTTCTTCAAAGGCATATGCCTTTCTCTTCTTTGTCGCCAGGATGGTGTGTTATGTGTGGTAGAAGTGGCGAGATGCGAGACCATTTATTTCTGCATTGTTCTTTTGCTTCAGCAATTTGGTCGAAGATGTTTTTGGAATTTGGTGTATCTTGGGTCCGGCCGTTCGAATGTCAATACATTTTTCAGCATTTGTCAGGCTTTGTTGGTAGTGGTGCTAGAAGGAAGAAGTTGTAGAATGTGGCTGCATTTGCAATTTGCTGGTCATTTTGGTTGGAAAGGAATAATAGAATTTTTAAAGATGTGAAGGGGGATGTAGACGTTATTTGAGACAGTGAAAGTTTGGGTTGCCTTGTGGGTATACGTTACAAAAGAATTCGAGGAATTCCCTTTTTCTGTTTTAGTTAGAGATTGGTCTCTTTGGCTTTAATTCTTAGACGATATCTTATCATCTTTTTGTACTTTCTGCATCACTTAAATAAAATTTCTGTGTTTCTTATCCAAAAAATAAATATATAAATAAATAAAACAAGAAATAGAGGAAGTTTATAAATAAATACTATCACGTGAAGATGCAAGAGTTAAGAATAAGATCATAAGTCTGAGAAAAACATAATTTAAGCATTTACAGTGTGAATAATGTTCTCTAAAGTCGAACACTTTTACTTTCTGATGTTAATTTTGTGTATCCAATGTCAATCACAGAAAGCAAACTACCACCCAGAAGTGCTGGGGGTGCTAATTTTGTTTGAGCTCAAAGAACTGCTTTCTCAAGATTCTCTGTTACTTGTCAAAAGAAAAAAGATTCGAGAAGTGTTACATAATCTTAGTTTTCATAAAGAACCTGAGTACATGGGATACTTGTTTGTAGTGTGAGCAACCTTGGTCTCATTATCCACATGATTTTGTTTGTGTTGGATTTGGAGATGTGGGTGGGAAAAGGATGGTACTATATGAACGGGTCAACATAAATTAAATAATGATCTTGATCGAAATTAATTTTAGGACAGACTGGAAGACCAAGACATCCCGGAAGACCAAGACATCCCAACCCTTACTCTCCAAATCTTGCCTGAAGATCTTTTTTTTTAGTTTTTTTAATACTTGTCCTCCTATTGAACCCTACAATCTTTGGGAGACTAGCAATATGCTAGATAGGTCCTATGAGGAATCGAAGCCCAGATCTCATGAGAGTAAACCATGGGCCTGGCCACTAACCCTCATGGGTGTTTTGCCTGAAGATCATAATCAAAATATGAACAGAAAATTTAAACTGAGACAACGCAAAAGAGATGTTGACATCCAATCATGGGACAATTTTCTAACCCAATTCTCAGTTACAATTACCATCCAAATCTATGCAAAAAAGACATCTATATTGTTCTGTCATGGGTCTTACCAATATAAGGATCAGGGTGCCTCCACTTATTATACGTTGCTTCACCATCAGCTATCAGTCTATCAATTGTATCAAGATCTTCCTGTATATACAGTAAAGACACCAAATTGATTCAGCAACTAGACTATCAAAGTAACAATATAAAGAACCGAGATAGGCAATCATCAGCAAATATTTTAATTGACTAATGCAAATCATCATTACCATGAATTAAGTATTTCTGCAATGATTATCATCATGCATATGACTTACTAAGCGCCATGAAGAAAAATTACAAGTAAACGCGGGCACACAATTATAACAGAAATAACTAAACGCTAGTGCTGATGCTTTCAGATGTCTGGCCATCCCGACTAAAGTTGAACAACAAATTCATGTCTAGGAAAGAAAGGGGCTGGGCAAATCTATCCAAAAACTGACAACCGATCAAAATCATCCTTATCAATTAGTTTTTGCTAGGTTTTGGAAATTTGCTAGGCAGGTTTGAAAAACATGGTAAAACTTAAAAAGCAAAATAGTTTACTAAAACAAAAAGGTATAAACTTTCCATGAAATAGGGAAAGCCCTTCTTCGGCATTTAACAAGAATTACGTACAGAACACAATATCAGGTTTATAGATTCCATTCAGTTTCTTTCTGAATATCAAATTTCAATAAGCTGCAACATTCAACCACAGATTTCCCCCAAATTCATCGGTCCCTAACCAGTGCACAGCACAGTTAAGTTACTTCCCTCTAAAACTATATCAAACAATTGCAACCACATATTAAGTAAATTTCAAGCATTTTAAAATACCCATACGCCCAAAAAAACCCTCCCAAAAAAAAAATAAAAAATAAAAAATCATTCTCATAGGCCGGCAACCAATCAAATGCCTGCTACCCAGATTTCAAAACTCTAACTTGGCTTCATTTCCGTATTCAAATTCGTATCTTGTTTAAGTAAATGGACAATGTACTAAAACAAAGATAAGCAAAATCAGAAATGAAAATTGGGTAAAAGGGTGAAAACGAACCACATTCTTATGGGCTTCGAACCTTTCGCGAAGATCTGAAGCCTGAAATCACAGAAGAATTAAAATATATATATATCAGAAATTGAAAACGGAGGAGAAAGTAATGGTGGGATCAAATTGGAGATTGAGAAGAAGGGGTTTTGGGGGGCACGTCTTGGTAGAAAAGGTGGCGATGAACAGCCCAGTTGAGAGTGTCTTTGAGGGCTCGACGGTAGAGGATCCGAACCCGTTCCTTCTGAGCTGCCCTCCGAGCAAGGTACCCAGTACTCCACACTGCGCTCATCTCTCTCTCTCTCTCTCTAGACTCTTCTCTCTCTCTCTAGATTCAACTACGGGTTGGGTTGGGACAGTCACAACATTGCATTTTCATTGACGAATGACGACGCAATTGGGGTTTTGGGAAAATAATCAAAACGGCACCGTTGATTGACTCGTTATTTTTTGGGTTAAAAATAACACACTTATTAACACTATTTTTGGGTCTTATAGAAAAATGACCACACTTTGGGTTCATTTTAAGTAAATATCTATTTTTTAAATGTTATATCAAAATGACTAGTATATCTGTAACGCCCCTTAGTTTAACCATATTGTTATATACAGCCAAACTAGGAAGTGTTATTCTTTCTTAAAACATATCTTTAGTTTATAAAAAAGTGGGTAAATTTGAACTTTCTAAAACTTTTAAACGAAGCAACTGCGCGGCATTACTTACAAAAGGTATCTTTACAAAATGTACAATCAAAAGAGGTTTTCACCAGTCTATTTTGCCATCAGCAGTAGTATTTATATTACACCAAAATATCTCAAAATAAAAATATCGCCCATAGGTCAAGCTCGTCCACATCTGTATGATCACGGTGACAAAAGGCAAGCCAGGTAACCAGTTAGTCGGTACCAAAATGTACCTCCTCATCTGCATCACAAGACTAAAATGAGCCAAAGCTCAGTAAGTAAAAACTATGCATGCTTATGTATGCTTTAAAATCCCATAAAGTTCCCATTGTACCCTTTTCTTTCTTAAACATTTGAGTCCATGTATTTTCCTTAAAAATTATTCATAGTTGGGCCCCTTAGTACACTGCTAGTCCCGTAAGTCGATAGGCCGTGATAACATTGGGCGGAAACTCTGGCCAAGAGTAAAAAT
>JXTC01000016.1:1230632-1256016 GCA_002914845.1 Trema orientale | reverse complement strand
AAGTTGAGAGAAGTGTAGGAAGGTGTTGGAGAGGCTCAGGTCGTGGCTGGAGAGGAAGAGAAAGAAAATGACCAGATTTGGTCAAAAATCAATACTTAGTGGCTAAGAAAAGGCATTACTTAATTTCTAAGGGGTATTTTGGGTATTTCACTAATTAATTTCCATGTGTCAAGATCTAAAACACTCTTAGCATAGTCACCACGTTGCTGGACAATCTTATGCACCCAAGTCTAGCCAAAGCTGGTGAATTCTAGCTTAGAAAGTGAAATCTAGTCATACTTTGACTTATGATCCTATATGGCCAATCTTATTGTAATTTGGTAGAACTTAACCCCATAACCAATCACTAAACATAAAAATAAGTCAATTATACTCCAATTAATAATTTAAATAAAGTATCAATGCCTAATTATTAGAGTGCACAAAATTAACTTTACGCGATTAAGCTGAATCTAAGCTAGCTTAGTGTAACTAATCACCAATTCAGTACAGTGCCTGCCACCTTATGCTTACCTGGGACCGACCAATAAAATGCTATAATTGAGTCCTAAATATTAAATTAAAGCTATTTGACGTATTAAACATACAGTGAATTCAGCTCCGAAGTGCGTAAAAACTGCATTTTACTGAAAAACTACTATTTGACCAAGTTATCAACAAGCATGATCTTAATATATGTGCATATAGTATAGCTTTCATAATTATATTCTTTGTTCCTTTAGCACACCGAGCTCTCTCTCTCTGAGGGTATTGAGCCTTTACACTGCATTAGGACACTTTGAGAATCATTAGTGTAATAACATGTATGTAAATGCACATAACATAATGAACGAGGAAGTTACTATGAAAATAGTATTAATGACTTCTAGATGCCTAATATGAAATTAGAATATGTTTATTATTGGCTTAGTATGCATGTGAGAATCTTGGGCGCCACAATATCAGCATATATACCACATGTAAAATATTATGTACCTAGTATAAAAATTTATATACTTAATAAATAAATTAAAACTGGTATATAATTATATATACAAATTGTAAAAATATATGAATCTGGTCATTTAGCTATGAAAAAAGAAAAATAGGCATTTACTAAAATCAAGTTAAAAAAGTGGCATCCACCAAAATTTCTCTGATCTCATAATTGAGAATTAGGCTTGGTGGAGTGCCGCTCGGGTTTTTGGCCCATTAATGATAGGACTTTTTATAAAATTCCAAGCTCAAAGTACCAACAATTGAAAAATCTTGGATAAGCTGAATTTTTTGAAAAATCCCAGAAAGGTGATATTCACTAGTAAGAGGCTGGCTTTATGTGAGTTTTGAGAGCACGCATCCCGTGTAGGATTATTAGGAGCCTTAGTTGCATTAAGCTAGTGGGAGTTTATAGCCCTCCATATATGATGAATATGTTGTTGATTGATGCGAATTACTTATGCTTTATGTAATACTTGAATGATATGGATCATAATCATTATTCATGATGTGGCCATAACAGATTAGAAGAGATATCTAGTGTTAGTCTCAATATGTATATTGTTGGTGGCTTCATGATGTGGCCATAACAGATTAGAAGAGATATCTAGTGTTAGTCTCAATATGTATATTGTTGGTGGCTCCATATATGAGAGTTATCACCATGTTTTATGAATCTTTAGCACCTGATTATATATGATACTTGTATCCTGTCGATTCAATATTGTGCATAATTAGTTTGGCCATTTATGTTTACTGAGATATTCTTATATTTATGTTTGCTGAGACATATTATCGTTAAGTGAATATTTATTATAAGATTATACAGTCCAAGTTGGAGATGTTGGAATATTTTTGTATGGAGTAGCATATTCATTGACAACTTATTATAATTGAAACATGTTAAGGATAACTATACATGTGTGATACATAGTATTATATACATTCCATAGTGGGATAGATGTTAGCTATCTAACTGGCTTGATACTCCATAGATTCCATCTCTTTGCTAAATTTGGTTAGCCTATTCGGCCAAAGTTCTCTTCTAGAGAAACACACATAATAGGGCCCACGAAACCCATTTTATCATATTAAGGGGTATTACTTGAAACTATGTGTGGCAAGTGTGTATAGTGCATATTTTGGAATGCGGAGGAATACTAAAGTAAAGAAATAAGAACCATGATCAACCTCTAGCACTTGCCTTATTGATCTTATAGGTTGTTCTTGAAGATGAAGGCTACAAACCCATTGAAAGCTTATAAGGTAATATCTACTCACTCTAATGTATTTGACATACTCAAATTCCAGTGGTAATGATTTATGATTTACTTAATCTTTTGATGGGCTATGTGTTGTGATTGTTAATTGATGATTTGTGTTGACAAATTGAGATAATCATGTTTTGTCAAATCTAACAACTTAACCTAAGGACAGTAAATGAATATGTGTTCCATAGTTTTAGAAGAAGTTTTGAGTCATTTGTGCTTTAGAAAAAAAAGCTCAACTACTAATAATTAATATAATATAAAGGACTGGTTTCTTAGTTTCACGAAGAAGTGAGTAGTTTTTACCATAGACAAAGAAAACCCAGCTCCTTTGATAGGAACTTTTGGATAATGAGAAAGTTATATATAAATATTTTTCACATAATGAGCAATTACATTAAAAAGCATGATTGGATTAACTAATTATATATACAATATGTTCTTAGCATGAGTATACTAAGCTTTCTCATAAATGTCACAATTGTTATTAACCATTTTTCTCATCGCAAATATAACTTGTTTTTATTTTTATTTAGAATTCTTTGTCTGTTGTAACGTTTCACATTAATATGATCTGCATATACTACAGGACATGATATAAAATAGGATGAGAAAAGATAGAAAAATAGAGAGAACATATAGAATAGCAAGAGAATTGGTAGAATAGCAAGAGATAAACAAGATAGATGAGAAATTAGATTGTCTAGTTTTACTATGTGAACTAACCTTGAATATTTTGTTTGTATATTTCTCTCCTATTTTATTAATTAAGTCCATTGTTGAGTTATTTGTTTTACCTTATGCTTATTGCTTCTATTTAATTGATCACTAAATAGATTGTTGAGTAAAACCTTTATGAACTTGGGAAGGAAAATTTAGGTTTGGACATAGGTAGAACAACATAAGATTACCTAGTTTGGAGTAAGTTTGCATAGGATAGGAATATACTTATGTGACTTGTGCAATTTAAGTTAATTTATTTATCAATTTATCTTATAAATGCATTATATTGTTAAAGACATTATGTGAAAATTTAAGTTCAAATATCCAAATCATCATAATCCGCATAGTTTATAGTTTTGAAAAATTAAGCTCTCTAAAAGAGCTAGTTATAATGTCCACTTATACACTAAGTCCTCAAATCATAATAAAATGACCATCATATATCCACTTAGATACTAGACTTATAAGAAAAACAATTAATCATGAGAATTAGAAAACAGTAGAGAATAGGCACTATGCAAGAAGAATAAACGAGATAACAATAATGACCCTTGCAGCTTAGCAGATTATTGAGACCTCTAACTTGATCAAACAAATATGTGAAAGAAGAGGGGAAAAAATAGTGAACTTAAAGCTCAGTAAGAAACTTAATTTCTTTTTCGATTTTTTTTTTTTAGTTTCGAAATCTCTTCTGGCTAGTTATTCTAAAATAATTCACAAAGCCATATATATAATCTTAAACTGATAGTCGTCAGTACTTATGAAACATGATATGAAAAATTATTATATACTCAAAAACATATTGTCAGCCATATATATATGCACATGCATTGCTAAGCCACTAATCATCATCATCATATATATATATGTGAAAACATAACTAAGAATCTATGTGTCAAAACCCATAGAGCACGTGAAACAAATAAAAAGAATCCTATGAGCTCTTATCCTCCCGTCACGAATAAGAGTTTATTTCTTTCTTTCTTTTTTTCTTCTTTTCTTTTTTCAAATTTTCTTTCTACAAAAGATATAATTAAAATTGAAAAGATTAACTGCCAAATAATATCAACAAATTAGCATAATAAATTTTTTTTTCTTTTTTTCTATTTTCAAATTTTCTTTCTACGAAAGATATAATTAAAATTAAAAAGTTCACCAAACAATATCACCAAATTAGCATAATGAAAAATTTTTGTACATGCCCAAATATACCACAATATACTTTCTACTTTTACATCCAACAAATTGTATTGGACCAACAATTATAGCCACTTCTACTAAGTTAATTGTCAAATGCTCTGATAGTATCAAAAACGGCTAGAGAAAAAATATTTTTTGGATGACAAAACTTCAATGCAATACTATCTTGAAGATTTTCAAAGTATTTAGCTCTGATGGTTTTTGAACATAATCCTTTATAAAAATTGCATAACCCAATTAAAGGCTTTGCAGCATGTGTAAGTGTTGATACCAGATTTTGGTATAATAACAAGATCAAATAAATTGAGAAAATAAACCAATCAAAAGCGAGAAATATACGGACTTTTTAAGTGATTCAGCCTTTCAAACAAAGAGCTTACATCCATTATAATCACTATATTTTTCTAGAGTTTTAGTACACCATAATTTGGATCCCTTTCTCTGTACATTAGTAGTATACTTATAGGTTTTTTAGATTAGAGTTTCCTTTTATAGCTAAGTTAATAAAATATACAAATTTAAATTCATTTATAGCATAAAATCAGAGAATATCCTAATTTAAACATAATTATTCTAAAATCTCGAAACTGATAAAAATATCTTGGATTGAGGTTAATTTGAATAAGAAAATCTCGTGGATTATATCTGTTTACATAAATTGTTCATGATCTCCTCGACCTCGACATTGACCTGCTCCGAACGAGCCAATGCTCCCTCAGTCAGCTTGATCACCCCGATCAAGACAAGCTTCAAGCCAGCTTGCTAATAAACAGGCAGACGTAAAATTTATGTGCAACAGTAGGTAATGACCTTTGAACAGCATGAGTGAAATAATTGAAGCATTAAATGAACTTGATTATTTCTGCTTGATAATTAGATGCATATTTCTATTTGTCAACATGTCAAAATAATAAATAAGAACTAGTTTAGGAAAATCCCTTCTACAATTTTAATATACAGATCGTGCTTACTAACCATTAAATTTTCAACATTTAAAACCAAGAAAAAAATGAGATTTAAGTTCTAATATCATGCTTACACAAGTGATGGAGGAAGTCTTTCTAAGCTGCTAAACGGACACATGGAACACGGAAGGACTGCAAAAGAAATAAGAAATCAAAGTAATATCAAATCAAAAAAAATAACTATCTATAAAGCAAAAAAAATATAATCAAAGTAACTAGTAACTATAAAACAATTTTAATTACGCAAAAGAAATATATGCCAGGTACATGGGAGAGATCATTCTTGTCCTAGTGGCATTTGTGTGTGCTCCATCATCTCTTACTAGTACAGTAATACTTTTTCTCTTATCAACAAAAAGCCATTTTAATCAATGCTCAACAGCTAATTGATTAACTTTGCCAACCTATATAAGATCTATATGCCACTTGCTTTAATTTCAAGATCATGTGCAACATACTAACGTGGTTGGGAAATTGATGCGGTTAGTCCTTTTTTTTTTGAAAGTAGAATTTTTTATTCTTTTATTTAAAAATGATGTATGGAATAAAGATTTTTTTAGTCTCTTTTAGAGAGAGACTAAAATTTCTATTTTTTTATTTTAAGCTTTGTTATTAGTAGTCACAAGTTTGTGATTGACGGTCACAGTTTATTTTATATCATTACGAATATTACGAATTTTCAAGATATGTGCAATGTCATAATTTTATGAACGATGGTCAAAACTTTTTTGACACATTTTCTTGGTATGTTTTAAATTATTATATTATTCACCATTTTGTTATTGACAAGTAGTCACACTTTGTTTTACATTCTTATGAATATTGTCACAAATTTTACGCAATGGTTACAATTTTGTGACTCAAAGTCATAATGTATTTTACATCATTACAAACATTGTGAGATCCCGTTATTGTGATTTTTATAATTTTTACATTTTACCTTGATTTATGAGTCCAAGTCACAATTTTTGTACTAACCTTACAAAAAGAAGATAAATATTCCTATTAGCCAACAATAACTCAATAACATTTATATAGCACAAATCTAATTTTACAAAAGAAACCATGTTATTATCTTTAGTAGTAGTCATATATATATATATGGTTCCTAATCTAACATGTATTTTTTTTTACCTATGTATAGATATTTTTTTCAGCCGTTAGATCACTATCTAACAATAATCCAAATGCTATAATGATGTGCATAAAAAGATGTGCATTATTAATGCTATTTCTCTCTATTACTTTTTACTATAAAAAAATGTACATGATAAATTTTAATTTGCCAAAATGATACCTATGTATAGGTAATATATACGGGCACCAACCCAGTAGGTATTTTTTTTTTTTAACCTATGTATAGGTATCAATTAGGCCAATAAAAAATTTTTTGCACATTTTTTTATATTAAAAAGTAGTAGAGAGAAAAAGCATTAATGATGCACGTCTTTTCATGCATCTCATTTTAGCCGTTAGATCATTGTTAGATGATGATCCAACGGCTAGAAAAAAATACCTACACATAGGTAAAAAAAAAATACCTACCGGATTGGCAACCTATATATATATATGTGTGTGTGTGTGTGTGTGCGCGCATGTGTGTGTGTGTGTGTGTGTGTGTTACCTACAGTCACACAATTCATGACAGTCATAATTTTGTGTCATGAAATCTTGATTTGTGACTGTTGATAACAATGTGTCTATCTTTTTTTGTGCCTATCTTTTTTTTTTTTTTTAATACATTAGATAACAATGTGTCTATCTTACAAAATCAAAATAAGCTTTCACATTGGATAATAATAGTTTTATTATATTTTTCTAACACAAATTAATTTTATTATAAAACTATGTCATTGTATGTATGGGCGCGTCTACAGTAGGGGCGCCCCTACGTAGGATCCTGTCTATTCACCGTTGGATGGGAATCTGTATATAAATAGATTCTCCACAGATTCCCGTTATTCCCCACAGATTCCCATCCAACGATAATTAAGGCATGACCCTACGTAGGGACGCCCCTACCGTAGTCATCCCCTGTATTTATTAGTAGTCATATTTTTTTTTTTTTGGAATGAAAAAATGATTCATTACTGCTGAAGATCGGCAATTACACAATGAGAGATAAAATATAGACATGAGTCACCCCCATATTCTATCACATTTAGAACGAATTGCAAATTGAGCCAGCTCATGGGCCACCATATTTCTTTTGCAGGAAATATGACGACACGAACCACAACCAGCAGAAGAAATAAAAAAAGAAATATCATTAACTAAAGATGCGACAACAGAACAAGGCTTAGGCTTCGAAATAGCATTGACAGCAGCCAAGGAATCAGACTCGATCTCATCCAGAATGCAACCAAAGTTAATAGCCAGCTTAATTCCTTCTCTCAGAGCTAAGAGTTCACAAACCTCAACATCATCTGAACCAGGAATATAACAAGACCAGCATGCAAGAACTAATCTAGAAGACTCACAAATCACCCCACCAAAACCAAAGCCCAGAACTCGGGGCCAAACCGTAGCATCTGTTTTGAGCTTTAAGTCGCTAAAAGATCGAGACCATGATGAGGATGGTGGATTATGCACAAGCACAGATAGAGGTTCTGAGGCGTACTTAGAGTTCTGAAACTCACTGAGAAACACTGAGCAAAATATATTAATTTCAAAGCATCACGTAGATAACCGTCACAGAAATAAACATTCCTTCGATTCCAAATGGACCAAACTACAATACAGATCAGTTCAAAAGATGGCGTTGATTTGGGTCTAAAATAAAGAAAAAAGAACATCCTCAACCAAAGTTGAATTACACTTACATATAAGATCCCAACAGCCATGAAAATTCCAGAGGCTTGCAAGATGCTCAGAAAAACTTCATAGTTATGATCTTTAATAAAATTGTGAACATACCATTTCTCATCGAACAATTTTTTTACATACAACATTGACTTACAATCTATCTTCAGGCAAGGACGTTGATTAGTAGCATTAAATTCTCTTTTCAACCCATATCTTGTCCAAGCAAACTTGACATCAATAAATTTTTTAGATGACTTTGATCGACGACTATGTAATTTTGGAATGCCAAATCCAATATACTTTGAATACCTTAAATAAAACTCATTTGCAATTTCAAGTGAATCAAATTTCATCCCTTTGCAAGGTTCTAGTTTTTCTCCCCCTTCATCGTTCACAATACGAGCAAGCACATATTCGGTATTATTATTGTTGCGCTCGTCGTAGCTTAAATTTATATCCATATCTAAGTTCATCATTACCTATTAAAAAAATATAATAGATAATAATTATAACATGTATTTTACCTTAAAATATTTATATTACATTATGCATAACAAAATTAACAAATGTAGAATAATAAAAAATAAATATTCAATAACTTAAAAAAATATAGCAGTATTTACTTATGTATTTTTTTGTCAACATATGAGGAATGATTTCTAAAAGAACCAATAAAATATTTACATAACAATCAATAATCTAAAAACACAAATAATATGTCTATAATTAATTTCTAACAAATAAAACAAAAGTGTACAGCATAACAGTATTCCCCTAAATTAAGATTTCTATTACTTTATTTCTATAACTTTAAGGGAAAAATGGTTAACCTAAATTTGCTGGAAAAATATAGTAATTAAAGAGTGTTACCTCAATAAGAAGATTTCTATCGATTTTTTTTTTTTTCCTGAAGAAATTTCTCCGGTCTTTTGTTTTTGTTGGAAGGGATGTATCCTGATCTGAGAAGTGTTTGAGAAGCCCCAAATTTGCAAAAGAAGACTGGCAGGCACGAAAAGGAAAGTGTTTGAGAAAGTAGATTTTCTTTTTTATTTTTTGCTCGGAGGTAGGAAATAGGAATTGAGGAGGGAAGAAGTGGCATTTTTTGGCATTTTTAATTCATGACACCTTTGTCAAAAAGATGACAAAATTTGGTGCAAAAGAAAAGCAAGTGTCAGACACAAAAAGGAAAGTGCAGGTGAGTAGCATAGTGCAAAGTGGCATAAGATGTAATAAATTAGAAAAGATAGGTTGTTTTTTAAATCCAACTATTTTAGACAAAAAAAAAAAAAAACACGTGAAGCCTAAATAATGTCTCGTCTGAAAAAGCAGATGTTGAATCTGTTGTTGCTAGCAAAACTCTTCGTTCTTTTTTTTTAAGCTGAAACGTTTTAAGTCCAAAGTGGTATAAGATGTAATAAACTAGAAAAGATGAGCTGTTTTAGACAAAAAAGTAAAACACGTAGAGCCTAAACAATGCCGCGTCTAAAAAAACGAGTGTTGAATCGGTTGCTGCTAGCAAAATTTTTTTTTTTTTTAACTTATTTATAAATATTATTTTGCATAATTAAAATACATTATGCACGTATTTTCATGATAAGAGGTGAAGAAAAAATTAATTCAAAATGTAATCTCCAGCAAAAAAAAAAAAAAAATCAAAATGTAAAAGCAGTTTATTTCGTACGTGGGAAAATATGAACTTCTGATTAAGAAATGCATATTGACAAATTACATTTTTGACTGTCACACGAATATAAAGTTCAGATCTTCCTATATAAATCTACATATGCAAACTACCAAATCCTATCGCCTTAAATTTAAGGAGGAAAAAAAAAAAAAACCAGATCCCTTAGTTGAAAAAACAAAAAACTACCAAATTTTCCTAATTCACATATGTATACCTTTAAATCTGAATCTTCCAACTGATCTCAAGAAAAAAAAAAAAAAAAAAAGAATCTTCCAACAATATGCATATAAACCAATATGACAAATTCCAATTAAACAAAATAATCCATAATACCCTCAAGTCTTGTAGTCTCATCAATGCACCCAGACCCAGAATAGAAGCGAAGCAAAGCCAAACCAAGCCCAGAATAGAGGCAAAGGTCTTAAAAGCTAAACAATAAAACCAAGCCCAGAATAATAGAGCTAAACCAGAAATCAACTTCTATCAGTGACACCATTTTTTTTTTTTTTTTTTTTATGGATATCAACACTAAGATCTCATTTCACCATAGACACATTAAGACGTAAAATGAGATCCGACCCACCAATGCAAATCCCAATTCAAAGAAGATCATAGTGAAATTGAATGAGCTAAGAAGGCCATACCCAAAAATGATCATTCTGCATAAACAGCTTTTAAAATCACAGAGAGAATGGAGAAATGCAAATCTAGGGAAGAGCGTTAGCGAACCTGAGATGGAAGAAGGCCTCGAATTTGAGCAGCATTCGAGAAGAGAAACAGCCGGATTTTGAGAAAGAATGTATTTTTGGCGGATAGTCGTCACTAATAGAGTATATTTAATTTTTTTTATTTTCTTATTATTTTTACATTTTATAAAAAATGTAAACATTAAATTATTTTGGGGTATAACGACGATAAATGTCGTCGCTATACTCTGATATTTTCACTCTTTTTTTGAGTTTTATTTGACAGTTTGTGTCCTATCTTATTAGTAATATCACCTACATTATTATTCACTAGTAACTTTTTTTTCAGTTTTTATTTCTGAAATCCTAATTTTGCTTTTTCGGTTGAGTTTCACAATCTGGTTACAATTTAACATTTCTGGCTGAGTCCTAATCACAGAATAATTTTTAGAATAAACTATCAATTTTCTAAAAATTTAAACGGCTAAAACACTAATCTCTCCTTTTGAAATTGCCGTTTCTCAAAATTTTTTGCAGTTTTGTTGCTTGAACTTTTGTGATCAAATTGAGATATTCCAAACCAAAAAAGAATTTTCTATTCAAAATAAGATTCACTATCTTGAATATAGACAAACTGTCACAGAAACAAATAGCATAGCTTATATTTCATTAAAAATGAGGCATAACCCCAAAACCACATACCAGAAGAGAACGTACATATATATGGATTTAGAACCTGTGGAGGCCATGACTAATACAATTTTACTACTACCGTAGTTAGCAAACTAATGTAATTTCATTGGTAAGAAGAAAAGAATGGCTATAAATGGCCAATCTAACTAGACAAACAACCTCTAAAATGGGCATAAAACCCGGCTCACAAAAGGGATGCCTTGCTGTTTTTCCAGCCATATGATCTGCGCTTTGCAATAGGAGGTGTAAAACTAAGGCCAAACATCTCCTTCAAGGCTTGTCCCTGGTCTACGAATCTGATCAATTTTGCAATAATGGCAGCACTCTCTCTGATGTGGTTCATATCCTTTGTGTTACTCCATAGGCGGTCAGCCAGCTGCAGCCTCCGGCGCTTCGAGTCCAATGCGATGCCCCACTCCTGGAAGAGTCTCTTCCGCTCTTCTTCTGAAAACCTTTTCTGCATGAGCTTGCTCAGCACCTCCCTCTCACGACGAAGAGCTTTCATACTGTTTCCAAGAATCATTTTATGGTAGGTTGAAGTTAGTTTTCAATGTCCATATATTCCAGATTATAAGAGACAGTTTATTAATTTTCATGGAAAGCAAATTGTAGGCCTATTCAACCTCTTTATAACTTGTCAAAAGAATCTATGGTAGTTTTTGTTTTCTTTTTTGGTTTTTTTTTTTCCTTCCCCAGTCTCTATTTTCTTTTCATCCCAGCAATACCAAATGTCAAATCCTATATGAAACAGAATTTGCAGCAATTTAAGTGGTGACCTTAACCCTTTCCTTAACCAGAACATATCTTACTCAATTCAAATTCATAGAAAAGTTTTGCACCTTACTGTACAATTTCTTCCTTTAATAGAACATCAATTCAGCATTTGGTGTCTTTAAAACACAGCATGCAGATAGAAATCATTATGTTAAACTCAATGTAACGGGAAGAGCAAAAGAGTGAAAGAACCTTGAAGCCAGTGTGGGAGTCCGACTATCTACCATAGCCTGATTTCCGTGAGAATATGTTTCCTTCAGGAAAGATAGTCTTCTAAGCTCCACCTCCATGTAAATGGAATCTGACTTATCGCCTTTGAAGAGCAAGAAGAAATAGGTTCTATGGACTAATGACACATAGCATGTTTGCCAAAGTTCTAGGATCACCCTTTGCTGTCTTTCAAATTCTAAAGGCCAATGAGGACTTTCTTCTGTTTCCAGAATTGGATCTACTCCAATGTCTTTCACATTCTTTTCGAACTTCTCAGCTATCGACCCTGTCTCCTGTGCCTAGCACATACATACATACCAAAGCAACAAACATCAAAGGAAGAAAATTTTTATGAGAGCACAGATATCACAGATGTACTCGAGTTAAATATGCAAAACTGTGAATAATTGATAAGGCATATGCATTTGATGAGCTAATACAAACGTATTACCAAGAAGTTCACAAGAGTGTGCAAGTCGAAGTACATACGAATTTAAAAGATAACAATGTTAAATCAAATTTCTGCAGAACATTGAAAAAAGAAATAACCAACATTGCACAAGGGTATGGAAATCTGATATGACGATCTCACCTGACCATTGACAAGTTGCTTCTCATACTCGAGCTTGGCCATTTCCTTCAGTCCTGCAACAAAAGTATGGAGGCTAGTGACATCCTCGTCTGCAGTGCTAACACCTTGTGCTCTTAGCTCATCCACAGAGGCACTCCCAAGAGAAGATTGAGAATCATTTCTTGACAACCTTATAGTTTTGGCATCAAAGTTTAAAAGAGGGAACTTCCGTCCGAGACTCTCTGGTCTCCCAGGAAAACCTTTTTCAAACCCGTTAGGTGGGGTTCTGTCTGCTTTATCAGGGGAAGATAAGCCAATCATCAGATCAGCTCTACAACTCCAGCTTCTAGTTAAACTAAAGCTTCTAGAGCTTGGCATATCCACTGCAGTAGTCACTTGTAAATCATAGCCATTTTGCCTCCGACCCAATTCTCTATCTCTGTTCACTGAGTTCGATATCACTTCTTGACCAGTTACATCTATATTCAAACCCGATGTTCCTTCATTTCCTTCACTTGCTAAGGCAAGAGATTCAGAACTCTTGTGCCTACTTGATTCTTCCATCTCAATGCACTGAACTTCCTTG
The DNA here is from genome assembly GCA_002914845.1 of Trema orientale. Lineage (NCBI taxonomy): Eukaryota > Viridiplantae > Streptophyta > Magnoliopsida > Rosales > Cannabaceae > Trema > Trema orientale. The sequence goes on along the minus strand of JXTC01000016.1, from coordinate 1,242,876 downwards.
CAGTAGTCATCTGCAGTATCATCTTGACTCTGACTTGAATTAGATTGAACAAACTTCTTCGCAGTTGAAAGTGGTGAAGAAGTACCATCAGACAGGTAATGGTCATCAGTGTTATCATGGGGATCCTCAGGACTACTCTCACTGTCTACATCATCATAATGGGGATTTCTGTACCTCCTAACATGATTTGAACTAGGATCAGCCACATTTGACGAGTCTGATAGTGAAGCTTCATCTTCCCATGTATCCTCCCCTGTTTGCAATGTAGGATGATCATCTTTATCCTTAACGAGAGGAAGAAAACAAGAATCAGTATAAGAGTTCTTACAGCATGTAATCAAACTTGAATAAAATAAGGCAATAATGTGTACTTGTTTTGGATCTTGATCATTTCCAACCATCTGTAGTAAATCCTGTACACGTGATTGTGCTAAATCCCGTTGCTTTGTTAGCTCCCTGATTTCCTTCTCCATCTGCATCACCAAAAGTAAACACAAGGCCATTTTCAGTAGTAGGAAATAACAAGGCCATCTACACACTAGGGCGCACTTGGATGTGCAAAATACAACAGCAGATGCATCAAACACAACATATTGTGCAAAGAAACTTTTTAGGCATATTTAATCAGAGTTCTTCAGCCTACTTATTAGCTCATGCCCAAAACTACATTCTAAAGGGTAAATTATTTTTTTCGAGTAGCTGAATGTGAGTGGCTCATGAACTTGTGAGTTGCAAAACTCTAAAACTGACAATTTTTTTCCCTAATACTCTATACATATAAGCATATTAACATATTTTAGATATATTTGCACGAGATTAGAAAGGAAATCATAACCTTTTCAATCTGAAGATCCTTCCTTCTAAGTAATGCTACATAATCACAAGCTGAAGAAGCAGGTCCAGGAGTCCTCAATTCACTCTCCAATCTAGCCAGCTCTTTCTGTAAATGCTTCACCAAGGCCTTGTCAGACATGACTACATTGACCTGTGCTTTTGTAGTCACTTCTTTTGCGCAACAAGCAAACAAAAGAGTATTTCTAGTTTGCTCAACATGGGCTCTGGCAGGGCTCAAAGTACAAATGATGGCAGTTCTAGCATTGCCACCCAATGAAGGCTGCAGGATGCGAGTCAGCTTAGAATCTCTATAATTGATATGTCCATGTCTTCCCTTACTGCATCAAATAAGATCAGAATATTTATGAAGCTAAAAACTTGTTTAATTCCCTAGTCTGTAAAAGGAGGTCACAATATTTATGGTGAAGGATTTAACCTTAGTTTGCGAATAACAGTCCCCAGAGTTAGTAAACTACGATTGATGTGGCAACCCTCTTTTAATCTTGTTCCAGCTGATAAAGCCTGAGATGCACGTTCACTTCCCGCCAAATCAACGAAACTCTGCATAAAACCAACAACAGACAGAATTTATATAAAATTATTGATAATCAAATTTTTATAATAAATTTGCCTGATAAATAAAATGCTTTCTATAACCACAAAACAAAAGATCCAGAAGAAAATAAATTGATCTATACCACACTAGCTGCAAGGGTAGTTGACTTGTCTTTGCCTAAGAATTCTCGGGCAGAACTTTCGATTCCCTGCAGGAAATGATTTGAAAAAAGAGCCAGTAAATTATCTAAATAATTGCATTTGCAGATTGATGTTTTAACCAAAGAGATGGGGTGCTAGGCATACCAATCTAATAATTTGATGTGATCTGGAGCTTTTCTCATTCAATGAGGTCTCTCCGATCTGTCTTTGAGCTGCAATAAGAAACTTAATTACATAACAATAGCTAAAGTACAACATAATATGAAAAGCAAGGGATTTGCAAAATGCTTTACTTTCACAAATAGAAAGAAGCTCCTTTAAATGGCTCCAATCCCTCAGAGTTTCCTCTGTGAGTTTCTCCACAATAGTCCCCCTCTGACGATAAGTAAAAATTGTTAGAGCTATTTATAACGATATCAAATGAACTGAAAAGGAAAAGTATATATCACACGCACATCAGGATCATCGAGGAGTCTTAGTGGAGTGTTGTCTGTGCTTAGGAGGTCTCTAACAGCTTCATTGTAAATTTCGATTGCTGAGAACTTCACAACAAATGCTCTTTCTTCGTGCTGTAATGATATATTAGAAATAATAAATTACTCACTAGGTACCAATGCCCCAAAAAAAACAAAGGAAGAGAGAGAGAGAGTCTTGTATGGAATATCAAATAAACTAGAAACGCACATACACACAGAGACATATATCCAAGAATTAGTAACTTTTCTTACCCTATGTATGTAGTCAAATATTTCTGCTACTGTATACTCAGTAATACCATTCATGGTATACGTTTTCCCGCTACTTGTTTGTCCATATGCAAAAATACTCGCTGCAAAAGAAAAAATTTGCGTAAGAATCTTCACATGTCAATCTACAGTAGAATTAAGGAATCAAAAGGAACCAGTGAGGATATCAATATCCGTACTTACAATTGATACCACTGACAACTGAAAGAGCAATTTCTTTTGCTCCTTCTTCATACACCTGCCTTGTAGAACAGTCACCTCGGAATACTCTGTCTATACAAAAAAATACCTATTTATATCAATCTCTCATTATTCTTTTCCCACGACAAAAACATTAAGTTGCATTTATCTAGAATGAAATTTGGGAATTGAGCTAATAATGTCTGATAAACACGTGCAGCATAAACATGAAAGCTATAGAAATTTGACAAGTCTTAACACTACAGAACAGATACAAGCTAGACCTCTTATCTTCAACCATAAATATAAAGTAGACCGAGTAGGGTAAAATGTATGCTGATCCAAAACAATATTAGCTTGATGGCCCAGTACCATTTCAGTTAAACAAGATTTCCAGTGGATAGCAAAATGACATAAAAGAACATTTACATACCAAAAGAATAAGCACTTGGAAATGTAGACCCCTCCCGCAGGGTGTTCCGGTATAAGATGGTGGTGTCATTGATGCATTCCCAGTCTGCCACCTCATTTGATGCAATCTCCTTCTCATTCAAAGGCCTCAACCTCACCAAAACAAGAATCTTCTCCTCACGACCACTTGCTCCTTGCATCTTCTCCCACTTCATAAGCTCTTCTCCCCCAATTGCCCCCATTATCGCAATTTTTCACTAAATGTTTACAAACACCTATTACCAATTTAATCAAATTAAGAACTTCTCAAAGAGGAAAAGGAAAAGACAAGCAGACAAGTACTCACAGTCACTCTTGCTTTCCTAAAGTGCAAGATGGTTGAAATGTTAAGGAAAGGTCGTTGAAATTACGAAAACAAATCACAACCTTCACTACCAGATCATCTGCAAACAGAAACTAATCATTGAAATTAGGCAACCACACCTGAAAAAAGCAAAGCATAAAAGAATGTTCATCTAATTAGAGAGGTCAAATCAGCAACAACAAGCTAACCATGGCTTTAATCCAACAACCCCACCTCCTTTTTCTCTAAGCTAATCACTTTTGTATATATAACCTCAAGCTAATCATGAATATAATCCAACCACCACCAAAAAATATTAAAACTAAAAACGATTTAGGCACGGGTTTAATGGTTTATTGCAATTAATCACTCTCTCACCCTGCTTATTCTTTGAATCCAAGTAACACAACCTAAAATTAAAAACTAAATTTTCCTTTTTAGTTTTTTCGCTTAAACTGTTACCAAGATGCAAATGTCAGAACAGAGAAAACTTTCCGTACTGGCTACCGACTATGCTTGAAGACGAAGTAAGAGAATGTCATATAATTTTCAGTGGCCAGTGCAATTTTGGAGCCTTTTACACAAAAAAGATGGTCCCAACCCACCAGACCATCGATCGCTTTCTACTTGACCCCTCCCTTACTTTCTCCCATACACACACAAACACACATAAATTATCTATGCATTTAACCAAAAAAAAAAAAAAAAAAAGAAAAATTTAGCAAAACACATATATACCTTATAAAAGTTTTTCCTTCAAATTCTTGGTCACTTTCACCAAAACCGTTAAAAAAATGGATATATCTGTAAGGACTGTAGCTCAACTGCTGAATCTACTCAGTTTCTGAAATCCTTTACAGCTTTACTAACAACCCTTCTTTCATCTTCTTCAGCTCTCCAACGCTGCAACACCATGAACCCAAAGCTTTATATAGATTTATTAGAGTTCATTGTAATAAATACAAACCCCGATTCTCAAGCATTTTAACGTTGATACTAAAATAACTTATTCCCCCAACGGCTAATTACTTCAAAACCCAGATAGGTATTCTCAGATTAAAGAATAATCCACATTTAAATCTCTCTTTTTCTCTCAGAATTTCACCAATGCACCTCCATTACTACACAATTTACTTACTCTGAAATCAGTAACTGTTACTTCTCCTCCTGCTCCCAAACTTTCCGAGAAAGCCAAAATCCGATTTTCCCAGATGGGAAAGTGAAAAATTATGAAGAGGGTATCTCACTAATGAGCGAAGCAAGCTACTTACGAGCTTGAGAGTCAAGAAGAGCCATGAAAATGGCTCCCCCAGACCAGACGTTGCCTCAAAGCTCCAAATTTTTTCAAGCTTAAGCTCTTTACGCGTCGAATAAAACGAGGAAAACCCCAAAAAAAAAAAAAAAAAAAAAAAGGGAGTGAGAAAGAAGAAGAAGAAAAACTGAACAAGAATGAGCTCTTGATGCAACAGTGAAAATCGGCTACTTTTCAAAGACCCACGATCTCAAAAACCACCAAAACCTCTCTCTCTCTCTCTCTCTCTCTCCCCTCACTTTTTCTCTCTCTAACTCGACGTGGAAATGGACCAAAAGGGTCCTGCAAATCTGGTTGTAGCGTCAACGTCGTTGAAGTTTCTGAGCTCCGGGGCTAAGGGGGAGATGACGAAACTACCATTTTGCCCTTGCTTTCTGTTACTCAACCAGGGAAGCCTGTCACGTGGAAAAGGGCAAAAACAATAATCACTGGGGGTGGAGCTTGATATTGGATTGGGCCACGTGGCACGTGGGAGTACTGAGGTTTCTGTCGTTAAATTCGAGAATTTCAACCGTTGGATCAGATTGGATGGCCGAACGATCAACAATTGCTTGAGATAGATGATGATCCAACGGTGGAGAATATAGAGGTCTTCGGGGTCAACTGTCGAATTTTACCATGGACCGCGGTCCGAGTAATCAATTTCATGTGTGTTCTTATTTATTTTATTTTCTTCTTAATGATATAATAAATATCATGTGGTATTTAACGGAAAAGATATGTAAATCATGTGAAAAAAGCAATAAAAAAATGTACTTTGGCAGTGAAAAGAAGCAACGAATCTGTCCCTTGTTCTTTTTCCTAATGTGGATTAATATATTTAATACAAGATTATTAATATTTTGTACCTTATATATTTTTTTCATTTTCTAATGAATTCATTTACGGGTTTTTTTTTTTAAGATTCATTTATGGTAGTTGGATGTTTATCTTGTTTCACATTGGAAATTGTTATCTTTGATATCAATTGTTACCTCATCACATATACTATTAAGATTTTTAATACAAATGCTAGAGAACTTGGTACTTAGCATATATACATAGGTAATCATATAGAAGAAAATGTTCCTGACTCTTAATTTTGTTTTGACTTTTTGTGTTTACCCTTAATTTATTTTTTGAACGGCCCTTTTTTTTGGGTCCTTTTCTTAGAAGAGTACATGAAACTACAAGTATAATCTTAAGCCTAACTTAAATGTTACTCTTAACACTGGGGTTGAACAAGGTTATTTTGATAATTTTTGGAAAAGGGTCATCTAACTGCTAACAAAAAAAATCTGTTTTTTTGTGAAAATAATCTTTAATTGCTGAAAAATTATACCAATTTTTAAAATACAAATATAAATTTTGTTATCCTCTTATCGTAATTGGTGTTTGTCTTTAAAATCTCGTTTTAATTTTAGCCATTCAAAAGGCTCATCCAAAATTAGTTTTTGATCTTTATCATCTTCATATTCAAATAGAGACATTTAAGCGGGTTGGAGGAAAAAAAAATCAAAATGAAATCTAGTAAGGATCAAACTTATAATTTAGTCACTAGAAAATTGCAACAATTTAAGGAGATAGGTATGTTTAAAAATATATAATATAGGATCCCAATCCAACAGGTATTTTTTTTTACGTATTTTTTTTAGTATTAGATTATTATCTAAAAGATATCATAATTTGAATAGTTAGAAAAAAAATAATTAAAGTAAATACTCATTATTTAATATTTTTTTCTATTTTATCATAAAAATATATAAAAAAAATATGCATGATAATTTTTAATTAGGTAAAACAATACCTATATCAATTTCAAAAAAAAAAAATAATAATACTTATATATTAAAAAAAATTACCCACTAAATTGGTGCCCATGTATATATCAAAAGTATGTCCTAGTAACTGTCAAACTTCTCCCCTAAAAAAAAAAGTATCAAACTTCTAATTTGGTCCATGGACAAATTGCATACTTTTTGATTAATGACCGCTTCTAATTTAGTAAGCATCAACGTGGTGGGGTGTCATCATCAAGGACCGCTCCTAAATTAATGTTTGTTTTTATTTTTTATTTTTTGGATAAATCCTAAATTAATGTTTTGTTTGATGGGGAAGGCTACAGTAGGGGCGCCCCTACGTAGGGCCACTTTTTATACACCGTTTGATGAGAATCTATGAGGAATAACGGGAATCTGTGGAGAATCTGTTTATACACAGATTCCCATCAAACGGTGTATAGACAGGGCCCTACGTAGGGACGGCCCTACGTAGGGACGTCCCTACTGTAGACGCGCCCTTGTTTGATTAAAGAAAATAAGATAAACTTCGTTTACGTGTTTTTTTTCAATATTAGTGTGAATTTTAATTGATTCCCTTTTTAGATGAGGTGGTTCTTTCTACTCTAAACCGTTTGCGTATCAAGATAAATGTATAAATAAACGGTTGTGTTAGTAGATATAGGCAGGGAATGGTTAAGTTGAATTTAATGGTTAAGTTGAATAGTGCTTCTTTTGTTGTGTTAGATCATATATGCAAAGCTACCACCCCACTTGTAAAGAAAAGTAAGGACTCTGTTTTTATGCATGGCAGCCTTAGATTTTTGGTTATCTACATTTAGACCCCACAAAATCATGTCCACACTTTAGCTTTTAGGGTTAGAAGCAATATTTTTCTAAAGCAATGTGTTATTATATTCTTAGTCATCATCAACTATACTCATGTGGAAAATTTGAGGCGCTACCTTACAAAATAACCAAATGCATCTCGTACTATATTATTTGAGAGTATTATCTTTTATAAAATATTTAAATACAACTATCACTGATAAAAATACTATCCATTAATTTAAAAAAAAGATATATAGAAAGAGAGAGAGAGAGAGTTTAGTAGTGGCGCCGGTGGGGTTACAATAATTGCCGAATGCCGACTAATGAGAAATGGGATGGACACACAAAATGTTAAATATTCTATTGTTTATTATAAGATTGGCTCCTATTTGATAGGATTTTGATTAAGTTTTTTGTTTTTTTTCTTAAAAAGGATTGGTTAAGCACTTAAAATATGTTCTAAAAAAAAAGAATTATACAATTGTATAATTTCTCAACAATAAAAAAAAAATTGTATGTATGAGTACACGGTACAGTCGTTGTCCATACACCTGTATTCTGAATTTTTCCATTGAAGTTGAGGGGGCCGAGGGTGAGTGACACGTGCGACTAGTCTTTTTATCATTTAAATAAGGGTAAACCGTAAAAAGTTACCTTGAAGTTTAAATTTTCTACGATTTAAATCCTAAAACTTAGACTCTATGAACTAATACCATGAAATTAAAACTTTTTAAAAATTAATACTCTAAATTGACTTTTTAAATAACTTTAACTGGTAAAAGACAATAACATACTCAAAATTAAGTAGAATAATTAGGATTAATTTTGTTTTAATTAAAGATATTATTATTTTTTCGTTACTACAATTGGTCAAAAAGTCCGTCTAAAGTATTAATTTTTAGAAATATTTAATCTCAGAGTATTATTTTGTAGAATCCAAATTTTAGAGTTTAAATTGTAGAACACTCAAATTTCAGGATATTTCTTTTGCAATTCAGCCTTTGAATAAAAAACAAATTGTGCATTTTTCTTAGAATTGCGAAAGTTCTCTTCCTATAAAAACATGGGTTAACTGCAAAAATAAAATAGAATATTAATATACGCTAAAGCATGACTTTTGTGTAGTTTTAATCTTATTTTTGACTTGTGCAGAATTATATTTGCAAAAACATTTAAAATTTCTGCAGATATCTACCTCTTTCTACAAATTGCCTAAAAATATCTATCTCTGTGTACAAATTATCTAAAAAATATCTTATTTCTGTTGATAAATACTTAAATCATACAATCTATATAATCTATACACTCACTTGATACATAATTATGTGCATTTCTAACCGCACATTAACGAAAGTAAACTAACATGTTTTGCTTGTAGTAACAAAACTTATCTTGTTGTTTCTAAAAAAAAATAATAATAACTCATCTTGTAATTTTACTGCTCATATCCTTGCCCAATTTGTTTTTTTTTTTTTTTTTGGGAAAGACACCCAGTCTTGGTTTGATTTTATATCAAACTGGTTGTCTACAATTGTTCTGAATGATATCAATTAATGAAATTACGAGTTCCACTTCAAAAAAAAACTCACCTTTTTGAGCCATTAAACAAACTAGAGTGAATAGCTACACCAATGTATTTTACGTAATTAACGAGGGTTTAATATTGTTTGTTTTTTTTCCTTTTTTTTTCGAATGAGGTTTAATATTGTTTGTTGTTCATTGATTTTTATGGAGCTCACACCATGATTTGATTTTTACTCGAGATCCATAGTATTTTTCACTTTGGCAAGAAAAATTACCAACGTAGTTTAATATCTTGTATAGATAATGCAATCATTCCTTTTGTCCTTTCGTTTGGGATAAATTTGCATATCGTAGTTGGTTCCCATAAATATAATTCATAGTCAATTGAAGTTGTCCCCACCAGAAATTGGTGGCATGATATGAGGGCAAAAATGCTAAAAAAAGAACAAGGATTAGACCATAAAGGATCAACAATTGTCAAAACACTTTTTGGGTTTCAAGGGTGCACGCGTACCCATTATTACTAAGGACCCATCTCATCTCAACTCATCTCCACACCATCAAACTAATCAAATTCTTCGGCTAAACAAGTGCATTTACAATTCACTTTATATCCATTATAAAATAAGTGTTTCTAGTGTTAGCCTAAAATGAATCTAATTAAAAGAAATTATAAAAACAACTAGATATATAGGTCAATTCACTTTGTATCCTAATATTACATTTTCATTAAACATGTGACATATATGTCAATTTGAAACCGTTAGGGAAAAGTTCATAAATACTTATTTTTAAAATCATATTTTCATAAATATCTGTTTTTATACATTTTTTTGAAGAAATATAGACTACTATTATTTTACACATGAAATGTAGACCACGGTATATATTTCATGCATTAAATGTATACTGCGGTCCACATTTCATGAATAAAATTTACACTCAAAATTGGCACACATTTTAAAGTGTGTACCGTTCATATTTTACACATGAAATGTGTACCTCATGGATAAAATTTACATTGTAATTATGGACCACTCATATTTTTCATATGAAATGTGGACCGTAAAAACGAGTATTTTTTAGAGAAGTTTTAAAAACGAATATTTTTGAAATAAGTTTTAAAAAACGGGTATTAGGTGTAATTTTCACAAACCGTTATGATTTAATTGATCAACACAAAATGACATAAATGCCTGAAAAAAATAATTTAAAATTATAAGTAAGATCGTTACTTATAGAAAGAAAAAAAAAATTAAAAAATAATGCAAACAAATATGGGTGGATAATCATCCCAAATTTGTGGGCAAATAGAAAAGAAGCTTTTAAATTACTAAATTATCCTCATTCATTAAATTTTTAAATTAATTATACATGGATAAAATAGTAATTTTGAAATAAACTAGACTTTTTTTCATCTTTATTTACTAATCGTAGAAGAACATTTCCCCTACATTTCTTCATGTTTTCTCTCTTACTTATTCCATCCCTCACATATTCCGTAATTTTCTTTTTTATGTTTTTATTCTTTTATAATTGCTTTGATAATTAAGGATTAGTGTTTAATTCACAAGAACAAAAAGATAGTATGCAGTACCTCATCATGACTCTAGGCAATTGGGGAGGACCCTAACTTGCCTACATGTTACTTGGTATCCCTACATCACTAATATCTGTCATATCAAGAAATTAGCCTCGTTTTTTTTTTTTTTTTTTTTGGTATGTTATGTAATCTCTCTATATATATATAGTCTATGAAGAGTTATGAATAATAGACTAATAGAGACAGATGGCACTTTGGCAATAGACCTAAAAAGTCTAATAGGAGCCCTTAAACTCATAAAAATTTAAGAGTTGGGACCCTATACATTTTCCACTGTTCAAGCAAAGAATATTTTAATTGATTAAGAAAAAGGTTCATAATTTTTGCCAAGTGTTACACTTTGCCTAAAAATAATTAATTTTGGCACAATTTGCCGCAAAATTAGCAACAATAGTTCACTTTGCACTAAAAAGGCATGAAAGACGTTAAAAACATCAAATATTCTCGAATTAAAGAAGCAATGAGGATATACAAAAGCTGGTCGAAAAATGATGCATATAAGTAATTAGAAAAGAAATCAGTAAAACTGTGATCAAGAAGTCAATTTTGGGGTAAAATTTTTGCTAATTTTGGGGACAAGTGAGACTATTTTTATAATTTTGGTGGCAAAATATTCAAAGTCAATTATTTGATAACAAAGAGTAACAATAAGTTAAAGTCAGGAGATAAATAGGTGATTTGTCCATTGAAGAGTAGCGATTGGTTATGGTGCCCTACAAAATAACAATAAGTTAAAGTCAGGAGATAAATAGTGAATGTTCCCTGTTCATAACGTCTTGGCGACTGCTTATGGTGCCCTACAAAATAAGACAAAGATTGAAGAGTAGCGATTATGGCATAAACCTCACGAATAATCACGTTATAATATTTTATTTGTGGTTTTTTTCTTGAATAATTTTATTCATGGGTTCAACCATCTAAGAAGTCAACAAAACAATAAAGAGTCTTCAAGTCTCCCCAAGGGATAAATTTCCCAATTAAAAGTTATGCCAACTCCAGGTGGTGGCAAGCATTTATTTATATAGATCAGGGATTCGATTCTCCATGAAGGCGTGTGAGATCGAGCTTAGTATTTTAGGAATAATCACAAATGAGTGGACCCTATGAGTCACTCCATGAACATATTCCTAATGAGTGGACCTTATGAGTAAGCACCTCTGTCTTGCTAGCTCACGAAGGCACGGGGACAGGACCATTGTCATTCCACCTGTGATCCTAGAGATCGTTGGGCCAAATGGTTATCGCATCGAAAATTGGATGGAGAGCGTGAGAACACCATCAATTCTCTTTTTCTCTTTTCAAGAAAGGGAGAAAAAAAAAAGAAAGAAAGAAGTTGTGCCAACTATATGCTATCTTTAATTTCTAGCAAAATAACTATGTTCTTTTTAGAATTTTTCTACGTTTGCCATTCGAGGTTTTCCATTGGCGTAGATTCCACCAATATATGTATCGTGTGCAACTGACCATAACATATTTAGTCTTATATTGAAGACAATTGTGTACTATTTATGCCATAATATGTAATTAGTCAATTTAAAGAGTTAAGAAAGTAAAAGAATTGCATAATCACAATAAAATTTCGAGGGAAATATTATATAGAGATACAGTCGGTCTTATTGGAATTGTTTTATTGTTGTGGTCTGCTTTAAGCTATTTGCGTCCATAATCAAATTTATAAGTATAGATGGTTGAAATTGCATGGTTACATTGTACTCAATTGTTTGTAGCACTTTTTTATTTTCATATTGTCACATATATCAGGCTCCTACACTAAACAAAACATTATGAATCTGAATCCTCAACCTCAACCATTAGGTCACAATTACAACCTTTCCCAACCATATATATACTACTACTGCTAGCTTCTTCAAGTTTATGGTAAAGACAAGGTGTGATGTAGAACAAGAGTGAAATTTAGAATAGATGAGAGAAAGAAGAGAAAGAGAGAAATTTAGGAAGAATTTAGAGAAGAATAGGAAGAACTTT
>JXTC01000016.1:1212059-1228380 GCA_002914845.1 Trema orientale | reverse complement strand
CCACCCCCCCAAAAAAAAATAATTATAATAAAAAATAGAAGAGGAAATTTGATTTTATATGGTAAATTAAAAAAAATTGAAAAATAATGGATTTGATTTTATTTATAAAAATACCATTTAAAAGATATTAAGAAAAATACCACTCTTTAGAAGTTACCCCAAGAAACCGATTGGCTAACTTGAGTATTTTGGAAAAAATATTAATTTTGTGAAAAGTTGGTGTTTTCTAAATAATGTAAAAAGTGGTATTTTTCTAAATCAATTTTTATAAAACAGTAACTTTGCTAAATCAATTCAGGATTTTTCAAAAAATTCAGTTGGAATTTTCAGATTTTCGGATTTTGGGCTTGAAATTTTGTAAGAAACCCAAAATGAAATGTAATCTGTACACAATATACGGCAATATACGGTGTTTCTGAAAAAAATTTAAAAAATACAGTGGTTTTGTATTTTTTAAGGTGCGGTACAATTTTTATTAGAAAAATATCATTTTTAAAAAAATATTTAGAAAAATACTATTTTTTAAAATAGTAACTAGTTTCTAATAACTAGTTTCTTGAAACTGATAACTAGTAACTAAAGATATTTATAACTAGTATATAATTAGTAAACAGTAATCAGTAACCAGTTTCTTAAAACCGATAGCCAGTAACTATATTAAAAATAGTATTTTTCTAAATATTTTTAAAAAAGTGATATTTTCCTAATAAAAACTGTACGAAAATTAGAAAAAAGTCTGACTTCCGTGTATTTGTAATTCTTCTTAGTTTTTGTAGGTATAAATGTTAGAAACCCTAAAGAAAACCCACAACTATGTCTCCTCAATCATGGGAGTCCCTTTTTACACTTTATTTTAGTAAATATGCGTTTTTTTTTTTCCCTTTCTATAGGTAAAACGTCTAAATATATTAGTTTTTTTTTCCTTAGTAAACTAAGTATATCAAATTTTACACTTTTTATTTCCATTGATATACTAGCTTCTAATAATATGCTGAACATATTTTATATTGGGTAAATCAGATTTTACACTTAATATACCCACCGATAATCTAGCAATTGCTTCAGTATTTGAAAAACATAAATGTATTTTAGAGAGACCCAAATTTTGGTCATTTTGCTAAAAGCCCCAAGAAGATATTCCCAAAAAGCGGATTTATTTATTTTATTTTTTAAAGAAGCTGGTCTCTGGATTTAACCGTTGGCCCATTAAGTTTCAAAGAATGAGAAAAAGTACAGGCCTTAAGGAAATACAGGTAGCCAAAGGGAGATATGAGATTAGTGGTTGACATTTGACAATGGTTTGAGAAAAGCTTTCGGTCATTCACTTGTAGTTGAAGCCTTGTACTATACCAAATTATACCATATAAAACCAACTTGTAAAGTTCCTCTTTTTTCCATCAAATTGTGAAGTTGTGTCTACGTACAAGTGGGTGTACCAAATAGCATGTCAATTAACCAACAGACCAGGTTTTGCCACGACTTTAGACCCACATATATGAAGTGGACGTGAACGAGGTTCATAAATATTACTATTTTTTTTTCTTTTTTTTTTTAATTTATTTATTAAATATGGGACTAATGACCTCTACTTATTACAAAGGAAGGAAAATAACTCACACATATGGGAGTCGAACTCCTGATCTATTACCCAATCCCTACTCTACCCCACTTACTGAGCTAGCCCCACTGAGCATAAATATTACAATGTTACTATGGAGCTTTATATGGAATGGTATCATTGGGACATCCATCTTGTTCGTATTTCAGAGTCAAATCTTCGTCCATCATGGTGGTGGGATACCTGGGCAATCTTTCGTTATGAATTCATATATCTCTCGAGTTACATCTAGAGATGTCAAATAGGTTGGGCCGCCCATTTAGCATGAGGGTACGATACGAATAAATCTGTGCCAAGCACGACACAGCACAGAGTGACTTTGGGTCGTGCTAAGCATGACACGAGGTATTAGACAGTGTCGGGCTTTAGTTTTTGGGCACTATGGGCTAGCACGATATGTAACAACCTTTGGTACGAGCACGGCGTGACGATACGAATAAATCTGTGCCAAGCACGACACAGCACAGAGTGACTTTGGGTCGTGCTAAGTATGGCACGAGATATTAGACAGTGTCGGGCTTTAGTTTTTGGGCACTATGGACTAGCACGATATGTAACAACCTTTGGTACGAGCATGGCGTGAGCACGACACAAGCACATCACAATCCAAAAAGCACGAAAAGTACAACTCTAAATACTTTAAAAAAATATTTATTTTTATTTGTTATATTATTTATATCTACAAATTTTGTATGTATTTTTTGGTTTTTGCTCATTAATAAATTCATTTTTCTTGTTATTTATTTTAAAAATAATTTTGCATTAGTGTTTTTTAACTGAATATTTTCTTTTCAAATAATTATGGGTATATTATATATTTTGATTTTGATTTTAAATCAAAATAGTATTTTTTTAATTAAATATTTTTAAAGAATTCATAAAATATTGACTATTATAATAATTTAATAGGACGATCGAAAATAGGCATAAAGATACACTAGCACATTTGGCACACTATGTTCGATATGATAAAGGCCTAGGACAAGCACGAGCACAGGATGTGCTTATGCCTGTGGGCCGTGCTAGGCCTAGAGTTTTGAAATTTGGGTCAGCACGAGCACAACACGATGTTTTATTAGGCTGTGCCAAACACGACACAAAGTACGAACGGACTTATCTTTCATGATTGGCACGACCCATTTAATGTCTATAGTTACATCACTCATTTAAGATCAACTAAGTGCGTCATCTTTTACCATTATAATCTTTTACTTTCAAAAAGGAAAATATATATATATATATATATATATATATATATATATATATATATATATATATATATAATCATTGTGACATTAATTCTTAAATGTATTTATAATACAACTTTAAAAGTTTAGATTTTGATAAATTTCAAATATATATATCATATATAAACGAGTATTTATAAGAAATGGCTATTTTAAAGATCAATTTAAAACATGGCCTCTTTTACACATATTTAATAAATGATTATTTTATAATTTTATTTTGATAAATGACCATTTTTTTAGTTGATCTATTTTTCATAAAGTAAATCAATTTTTAAAAAAGTAAATCAATTTTTTAAAGAATAAATCAATTTTTAAAAAATAAATCAATATATTTTGATATACTAAATATGAAAAAAAGCCATTTTTTAAATAATTTACAAACTTAGACTATTTTTCAACAATGTTTGAAAATGGTCATTTTGCAAACTATGATTCGAAATTTGACCATTTGGCCAAAAAGCCCTGTATCTATATATAAAGTAAGTTTTTGATGAGTGTCTTTATTTTTGCTCTATTGATAGATATTTTGACGAAGTTAAAAGTGACTTACAATAAGTGAATTCCACTTATTCCCATTCTAATTTCAATTCATAAAAAGAAACTAATTGACTTCTATTTTGATTCAAATTCATGTATATAGATCAGTTTTAGGAATATTTTTATATTTGAAGAATGGAATAAAAAATTTCATTTAAATTTATGGACAATTCTAATATTTTTTTTCCTGATACTTTATTTAATTTTACTTTTTTTAATATGAGTTGAAACACTTTGGAATTTAATTGACATTATTTCATACATAAGTTTAAACGTGATTTCATCACATTTTAATTCTGAAAAATCTAGTTACCTATAAAATGAATTTTAATTTTTTTATTGAATTTAATTATCAAATTCTTACATTTTACATTGATGTGTTTAATTTCTCTTACTATGAATGAATTATATTTTTATGCTTTAGCATAGAATCGTGAGTTTACCTTTTCCTTTTAATGTTACTCTTTATATTAAATTGCTTTAATATAAATTAAACTTTATTGGAATCAAAATTATTGGGAATAATTTTTTGAGAAAAAAATAATGAGAATTAGAATATTAAGATTTTTGGAGTATATTAATAGAAGGGGATTTAGAAAATGAAGACCGAATAATGAAAATAGTATTTATAAGAAATGGCTCTTTTTCATATCAATTTAAAAAATGGCCGTTTTTTTATACCTATTTAATACATGATCGTTGTGACATATGTTTTTATAAAGTAAATTAAGCTTTTATAAAGTAAATCAATTTTTTTACAAAATAAATCAATATATTTTGATATACTAAATATGAAAAATAATTATTTTTTAAATAAGTTTAAAATTCGGTTATTTTTTAACAATGTTTGAAAAATTGGGGATGTAAAGAGTCGGGCTGATCTCTATTCTTATAAAGAAGCCCAGCACAGCCTACGGATCTAGTCCACATTTTATACAGGTTTAAGTATGACGTGCTTATGAGGAATGAATATGGGCATGTACATGCCTAAAAATAAATAAAAATAAGTCAATAAATAACATTAAAAGCATATAAATGAAAATATTTAATTAAAAAATATATTTAAAATTATATATAAAATAGCTAAATATAGACTTAATGTGAGCCTATAAAAATGTAGGCTGAGCCAAACCGGGCCTATTACTGAGGTCCAGACTGACTCTTACTATATGTCCTGGACCAGTCCATGCCTGTATTAATGTTGGTCGGGTCGATATTGTGCTTTTATTTTGGAATGTGCAAAGTCCGACCCACATTGACATAGTTATGAAAAATGATCATTTTGTAAACTATAATTCAAAATTTGGCCTTTGGCTAAAACACCCTAATATAAATGTTTAACTTAGCAGATAAAATATAGGTTACCCACCATTGAAGGTATTAAACAATTTTCTATATTTAGATAAATATTAAATACTAAAGATTTTTTGGTAGAAGTGTGTGACTCATTAGCCATCTAATCACAATCAAACCGTCTAAAATCAAAGTATCCATCAATTGGGTAAATATTACAATATATATATATATATATATATATATATATTACATTTTTCTTGACATATTCTTCTAGATGACTCTATTGCCACTTTTTTTTTTTCTAATAATTAATTAATGATGTCTTGTCTTACGAAATTATCCTTACACGAAATTACGTGAACATCGTACATATAATTTTGACAATATAATTAACTTATTACTGAGCTCACCCCCTTGAACACACTTGATAAAAATACTTGTTTTGAGTCTTTTGACCGTCTCCACTTCAAAAACGTTATTGCTAGTGTTATATTCGAGTCTCTGATACACAAAACAACAAAAAGGTGTATTTGACATTAAATTTTAATTTTTACTCAATAGACTATAATTTTTTTATTTAATAATTATTAAGTAAATTTTATGATTGGTTGAGTACTAAAAAAATTCATTGATTAAGCATTATACAAGTGTATTAGTAATTAATGGAGTATTGGAAAGTATAATTTTCATATTTTAAAATTATAATATTATGATATATTTCGATGATATATTTGAGAAAATTTGGCACAATAAATAATATTGTATCGGAGGAGGATTTTAATACTATATGCTAAACTATAGCATTAATAAAAAATGATATTGTATTGGAGTAAAAATATTTGTGTCAGATTAAATACTGTACGTCAATTATTTGATCTATGAATAAAGTTCATGTTTGACTAAAGAATAAAACCCATAAACCTTTGGATGAATCCTAAACAGTTATATTTAGCGTATGTCCTTAATTTTAATAACATTAATAATTTTATTAAATTTATTATCTAAAAAAAAAATCTCAGTGTTTCTTAATTTTAGCCACAAAAAAAAAAACTTAGGTTCCTTGTTATATCAAATAATACTTTTGAATTATAAAATCCAACTAAATTAAATCTGAATCAACGATTTAGTAAAAATTAGTCCATAAAATTAGTCAAATAACCCATTTGCTCTTGATATACAATGTCATGCACTACTGTTGAAGGCTATTCTCATACTTGGAATGAAAATGATACCGTTCCATAGCAAGAAAGATGACGTCTTATAGTTGAATAAAATTTAAAAGAAAAATGGTTGAAGAATATAAAACAACTAAGAAGTGAGTTGTTTTGGGTCCAATTTGACTAAATTTCAAAATCTTAGGGTTTTATTTAATATAATCAAAAATCTAAAATTTTTATTGCTACAATTAAAATTAAAAAAAAAATCATAGTTTTATTTGATATTTTTAAAAAAATAGAAGATTTTTTTTTTTTTTACTTTTATAATAACCCAATAGATTAATAATAGTAAAGGTCCCTGAATTATACTTGTTGTACCACTTTGACCCCCAAACTTTCATCTTACATAGTTATGACCCTGAATTATGTAATCATTGTAACAATGATCCTTTTATTACAAACTGTTAAATATTAAACAAAAATAAGTCATTACAAAGCATATAATTTATTAATTATGGTCAAGAATGAGACTCTGAATTTTCAATATATATAGTAGACTACCAAGACTTATGCAATTATTACAGTAATGTCTTTTTTTTTTTTTTTTTACAAATTATTAAATTTTTAATAGAAATGAGTTATGTACAAAGCATATAATTACCACAAAGCATATAGTTGGTAATTATGACTGAAAATGATATTCTGACGTATAAAAATAAAGAATGACTATTTATACGCTTTGTCTATGACTATTTCCTATTAAAAAAATAATAATTTTTCATAAAAAGATCATTGCTGTAATAATTGCATAATTCTGGGAATAATACTATGTAAATTGAAAGTCAGGAACCAATGTGAATATGTGATAGAATGAATATAATTAAGAGGTCTTACTATTATTAACCCTAACCCAATTTATAAGTTAAAAAAAAAAAAAAATTGTAGTTCACTCAAGCCGGTAAGCCAAACATCAGAATAAATATAGATAAGTCCCATAGATGAGTTGCCATGTGTGGGATCTAAGAGCATATAATTAATGAATTATGGATTAACGTGCATTATTACTAAATGCCACAAAACTAGTAGTTTTCTCATATAATCTGGCTTTACCTACCCATAAGTAACATACTATTCATTAATTTCTCTACAGCATGTGCTATCACAGTGTCAGAAAGAGCGTGGACATTATTCTTCTTTTCTTTATCCTTTAATAGTTTCTGCCAATCAGAAGCAAACAGCGGAAATTAGATCACAACCTTTCACAGCTCAACCAATACATTCATACTTTGAGAAGATTTCATTGATCTCGATGTAATCTCTGGTGATATTTTGATGGATCTTCATGAAGTCGAAATTCTAGTTTTTGAATACCAGATCATTTTGACCTTTCCAAACTTGGCTTTAGGAGAACAGAGGCATAAAGTACAATTTAGGATTGCTCCCCAGCCTATTCGGTTCAAAAAGAGTTTTAATAGTGTCTCGAATAGAATGAGGGAAAGCTTCTGACCTGAAACACCAAGGGGACATACACAAAATGGGTCTAATTTGGGAACACTGGAAGAATAGATGCTCAGCAGTTTCAGGTTCCATGCCACAAAGTGGGGACATTATGCTCTCCAAGGGGGCAATGGGAAGTTAGAATTGAGCGAATTGGAAGTATATTATGGAGGACAAAAGATTTCCATTATCATCTTTGATAGATTCTATCCTGTTGCGCTACCGCTCATGCTGTATGTGCCCAGTACTGGTTACCTTCCCTGAAAGGATAGATCAAACTCAATACGGATGTTCGGATACGGAAGGAGGATGCTACTATAACTCATAACTGTTGTTGCTAGGAAGGAAGATGGGACAATGACTTTGTTTGGCCTATACAAAAGTAGTGCCATTCAATGATCCGACTATAGCCGAGGTAGTGACCGTGAGAAGTGCACTAGAAATAGCAGAGCATATGAGATTATTAGATATAGTTATTGAACGGGATGCAGCTCAAGTCCTCAAATGCATTGACAGGTATTTGCTTGGCAACTTCATGGAAGATAGAGACCATGAAGTTGACCTTTGGGAGATGTCCTTGACCCCTTGCGAGATTAATTGCACTGCGCACAATTTAGCACTTTGGAACTCCACCTATGGTTTAACTAGAATGCTTAAGGTGTATTGTATTCCAGTCAAAGTTTTTGTTGAATATTACTTTTTGAACTATTGACCTCTTTCTGCGCAAAGTGTCGGTTTCCTCCTTTTTGTTTTGTTCATTGTTGTTTTGTTCTATTTTATCTTTCCAGCTACGAGCATGTGTTTCTTGACTGGTCTCCTTTTCATTGAATGAATTAATTTTTTCATAAAAAAAAATTCAATACATTCATACTCGGATCACTGTGTAAGTTGTACTCGCTGCAATAGTTTTCGCCTGTCTGTCTATGATAAATAACAGATTTTTTGTTTCTTTTCTAGAAATAGAACAAATAAAAGGTTGGTGAATTCTAGAGCTAAATGTTATTTTATTAGTTCCCTTAAAAATGTTATTTTAATTAGTATCTTTTTAGAGGAAGTTTATTTGATTAGTTTTTTTCTTTTGAAAAGTATTTGATTAGTGAGAGGAATGCTAGCAGCATCTCCTTTATCAACCTATTTAATTAGTTCTTTTTTTAAAAAAAAATGTGTTTCTGTTAGTTTTTTTACGGTTAAGTCCTAATTTTTTTATTTGTAGTTTTTAGGTCCTCATTCTTATATTTTTGTTTCACGCTAATCCATTTTATTATTTTCTGTCCAAAACTGTCGTTAATTAGCACTTACCCAAAAGGTATTCATCTCAGCAGGGGTAAAATTGGAAACAAAGAAAAATTATTATTTTTTAAAAAAAGAGTTGGGTTATTGTTCTTGTTCAAGATGGAGGTAAGAAATTAGAAAATTTTATATGGTTCCAATATATGGATCTACTTTGGTCCAAATATTCATATATCTAGAAGAAAGGTATACAAATACTTAGACCAAATTAGATCCACATTAGAACTATATAAAATTTTAGCAATATATGTCTCCATAAAACTGACAATATATTCATATACCTCTCTTCTAGATATATGAATATTTGGACTAAAGTAGATTCATATTAGAACTGTATAAAATTTTCTAATTTTTTACCTCCGTCTTGAACTAATACAATACAATAGCCCAACACTTTTTTTTTAATAAAAAATAATAATTTTCCTTTGTTTCTAATTTTACCCCTGCTGAGATGAGCATATTTTGGGCAAGTGCTAATTAACAACAATATTGTTGAGAATAGATTAAAAGGGATTAACGTCAAAAGCAAATATAAGAATGATGACTTAAAAGCCACAAATAAAAGAATGAGGACTTAACCTTAAAAAAATAATAATAGAGACACATTTCTTTTGTAACAGAACTAATATTAAGAGACTTCAGAGTGTTTTGCTCTAAAAAGTTGAGTTCATGATTAATTTTACTAAATTGTTCGAGTTCAGAGTATTTTTGTACTAAAAAGCCTACCTTAAAATAGGTAGACACTTAAAAACTTTGATTATATTCTAACTTTAGTCTTTATATTATACAAAATCCCATAGTAGCTCCTAAACCTTGTAATGTATATCTAGATTTCAGTAATGCCATATAGAAATAGAATACTACTAGAATAATCAAAGAATGGCAATCCATTGCCACATTAGTTAGTATTCAAAAATTGGTGATTTCAAATAAATAAATAAATAAAAATTGGTCCCAATAGTTGACATTACTAGCCTTAGGGCCAGTTTGGTAGATCTGTAGATTTTAAGGTAAACACTTTTAGCTGTGCTGAAGGAAAAATCCGCTGCAGCATAAAGTAGCTGAGTGTTCAGTAAACTATAATTTAACAGTGCTGTGACTTGAAAAAACTGTATTAAAGTGTTTGGTAAACTGTATGACTGAATTGTTATGCAAATATAAAATGACCAAAATAAATATCTGCGATATCCTAAAGTCTTATATGACACCCAGTTCCTCACAACATTAAATAGTCAATAATAACATGACTCTACATCATTCATATTAAAATTAAATTTGCATATATTTTTGAGTGTTTGTTTTATATTTATTCTAATTAACAATTGTATCTAAGTATTTTTGTAGTGAAATGCTCGAGATATGCTCTTTGGTACAAGGTTGATGTGTAATGAAATAATTTATGGGATATAATTATATAGAATAATTATTTTTTTAAAATAAGCATGATTAATATGATAATTACCTTATAAGTGGAGTATATATTTTAATTTTTAATTGTTCTAGTAATCTGTTATGTATGTATATATATATATATATATAAATTTTTTGTTAAAATACATATAGGTGCTCTTTGATTAATTGTTTTTTTTTATTTGTCTTATCTAATTCTATTAATTTTATTACTTGAACGAATATGTTTATTTATATTTACATTATTTGTTTAAAAAAAATTAATAAAGTGAAAAGAAATGCCGACTATTGATAAGTCGGCAACCGCTAATATTTTTTTTTCTTTACACCATTTCTTCTCGGTTCTTGATCTTTTGCACTCTTCTTCAATATTTTCTTTTTCATATATATCAATGATAAAACTTTTCCAGCACTTACAACTTCTGGAGAAAACCAAGGCTCCACTAATCTCTTTCAATAGCTAGTATAACCTTTGCCTTATTAAAGCTAAACACATCTAAGGTATCTTCCCTATTCCATGCATGTATAAAATTCCTTTAATAATCTCCACTTTGGCTTGTCCACGACCAGCTCTTGGTTTGAATTATGAGTGTTTATATAGAGTATATTTAAATTACATGAACCAGGTTATATATGTGTGTGTCGAGAAGTCCTTATAAGATAAGTATTATTCTGATGTTTACTTTTTGAAATGATTCAAGTACTTGAATATGGGATTTAATTGTAGTGGTTGTAGTTGATGACTTATGAATATGAATCATGAAATTTGAGCCATAAGATTAGGCAAGGCAATGATTTAGATGATAGAAATTATTTTAATTATATATATATAGCTAAGCACGTAAAACTATTGGTTGAATAATTCTTGTCAATTTTTATATATATGCCTTTACATCAGGAACATTCATGTTAATTCCTTGTAGAAATAAGTTACTTCTAACTTATTTAATTTCTTTCTGTAGCGTACTTGGATAGGTGTTACTTTGAAGACTAGTAAATTGTTAATTAATTTAAATACTTGGTGTTTCCTTTGGACACTATTTAATTGATCGTTAAATGAAATCCTTGGACAAACACATTTCTCATAAATCGATTTCTCCTTGGCTCTAATTGGGAACTTGAATATTTATTACCTGATTAGTCATTCGATGTTCTCTATTTATTTGTCTAGAATCCTATTAAAAATTAGTTATTTTTAAGCATCGTTTAGAACTCAAATTTTGTTTCTAGTATCACGCATATCGATGTATAAAAATAATAATAATAATAATTAGGGCACGTCAATTGTACCTAGAGCGAAGAACATTTCACAGAGAAAGTGTGTAAAAGCTCAGAATCGAGGTAAGTAACATTACACCTGCAATGTAAGAATTATTTGTTCTGTTAACCTGTGTAATCATTGGATTATGTGAAAATTTGTATCTGTTATTCTATTATGTCTGAAGTATAAACATCTGAATCTGTTATTTTGACATTCATGAAACATGAACATATGGTGTATTTATATTGTCTGACAAGTATTGTTGA
Source organism: Trema orientale (assembly GCA_002914845.1). Taxonomy (NCBI): domain Eukaryota; kingdom Viridiplantae; phylum Streptophyta; class Magnoliopsida; order Rosales; family Cannabaceae; genus Trema; species Trema orientale. The sequence goes on along the minus strand of JXTC01000016.1, from coordinate 1,216,798 downwards.
ATAGGGTGTGGCGGGCCAGCACCCAATGATCTGGTTCCTTCGGGGACATCATTTAGTTCCTTCGGGAGCACTTTGATAGCGGTGTCGGGAGGACCTCTGCAGTACACAGAGGGGTTTGAGATATATTTTGGACTCAAGACCTCCATACGACGGCTTATGATTAGTTATTAGTTATTAGTTATCTGAGTGGCTCAGTATGCTATTCACGGTCTTTTCAGGCAATATAATATACACGGGGATTCCAATCATACAAATATATGTTTTCTGGTATATGCACGTTGTATTTGCACTCGTTACTTACTGAGTTCCATACTCATATGTATTCTTACATTGCAGATGATACTGCTCATATGTGAGTTTAGAGGAGGAGCGCCGACTTTCCAACCGCGGCTTGTGTATATGAGCATTTTGACACTGTGGTTTCTTCATTGAGAATTTTGTACCTATTTTGGAGTGTGTGTACATTATGTATATTTTTATGAGAGGTCCGCTTTGCCAGGATGTATATATGTATATATTGGAGTATGTATAATTATGAGTGGAGTATTCCTTTTTCTTCCAGAAAGTTTAAAAAGTTTTAAGTTTTCTCTATTTATCAGTTCTAAGTCGTGTAGCGTCTCCCGATTTCACTAAATATTTATACAAATATCCTTACGTATGCGTGTGGAATCGGGGGATGTCACAACATCATTATATAATTATGCATACTTATAGAAAGAGCTTATTAATATTTTTTTTTTTACAATTATGCATATTTGTACATACTAAACATCTAATATTTTTTTTTTTTTAAAAAAACTGATATGAAAATATACTTAATTAAATTAGTTACTCAATTAAATATTTTATTTTCTTTTAATTTACTTTATTTTCATCAGAATTTAAAATTTCAATAAAGAATCAATTTGGTTAATTCAAAATAACTAATATGAAGAGTATTTTAGTCAATTATTATTTGAATATATTAGTACCTTTTTAAAAAAATTGATATGAAAATAAACTCAATTAAATATTTGGTATTTTTGCTTTAAGTGAGGATATTTTAGCCAATATGAATTATTCATTAAAAGATAGTGCAGATTCTCGCATAATCTAAAAGTCAAAGCTGCCTTAAGCTAGCTTTGACTTTTGAATGTAGATTTGTCAAAAATTATTGAATAATCTGATTTCTAGGTTTTTACCAAACACCTTTTGACCCATAAATTATTCGAAAAATATTTTTAGCTTATTAAAAAACTAAACCAAACTAAGCCTTATTCCACTTTCCAAGGAGGTCATGTGCGTAATAGGCGACTAATGGCCCGTTTGGTGACCCGGATTAAAGGTAGGGACTGAACTCCTTTGTCTAGTCCCATATTGGAATAATTGGACAAAGGAGTCCGGGCCTCCTTTTTAGTCCCCTTCCCATGGGACTAAATTATCCTAATTAGAAATTGGGTTAATTTAATCCCAAGCCTAGTACTTTTTGTTTTTTTTTTTCTTTTTTCTTTCTTTAATAATTTATTTAATTAATATAAATATATATATAAATATTAATTAAATTCCAATTTTTAATTTTTTTAACTAAAAATATATATTTTATTTTTATGTACCTATTTTTCATAAATAAATTAAAATCATATTATTTTCTATAATTATCATTTAAATTTATCTTTTCTATTTTTGGAAATATTTATTTATTTATAAATAAAACATAATTAGAACTATATTAAGAAAAGTTGTTATATTAACTTTGTTTTATTCCTGTATTGTACCAAATACAGTATATTACTAAGTAACACTATCAAATCCAATCCAATCCAATCTAATCTCGTTTAATAGTCCAATCCAATCCAATCCTACGTACCAAAAGAGCCTTAAGTTTCCTTAGATTTTAATCTCATTATCTACGTAAGAGAAACATATTGATCATCTGTTTATTTTATCTGTCCTACTCCTTATGTATTAGATCATATTTTGCCACGTTACTCACTCAAAAGTAGTTACAATTTAATTAACATACATTAGTGAGATAGTGGCTTTTAAATATAACATGTAAGAATCTCAGTCCCAATAAAAGATACTATCTAGAGACACTTTTCAAAGTTAATGAGCTATTAAAGTGATCTAAAGTCGAGGTTCATACTCTTTTTCTAGCTCTCTTATTGCTTTCTGAACCTCTGCTTAAGCATTTTACAGTCACTAGATAATAACTATAAGAATAACCCCATCAACATGAATTGTTGAGGGTCCGGTTACATGTGAAAATAATTCTGCTTTTACAAATTAAATTAAAAAAATATATATAATTAACTTCCTCTCTTTATTCTCTCTCTCTCTCTCTTTCGACTAAATTAATTGCAATCATTTGGTGCGAATAATCAAGAAATAAATTCAAGCAAAAGAAAAAAGGTGGAAAGAATAATCAATATCAATAAGGGTTAATGGCACTATTGGTCCCCAATCTATGATCATTTTGGCATATTAGTCCTCAACTTATTTTTCGTGGCATTTAAGTCCTGAACGTTTATTTTTTTAGCATCATTAGTCCTTTTGGCATATTCCATCCAAGATTCTATTAAAATTTATTTGAATGAGAGAAATTTTACACCATTAATCTTGAATTTTCAATTGTTTAACAATTCGGTCCATAATTTTTTTTTGGTATTTATATTTCTGATTAACAATAATGCATTTGTCAATCTTTCAGAAAATTAAAATTCAAAGACGGATATACAACAAACAGTTTATTTAAAAACCAAATTCGAAAAAGAAAAAAAATTATACTAATAAACCTTAATTTATATCAAACTGTAGTAACTTTATGAATAAAAAATAATTATCTTACCATTTTTAAAACTAAAAAAATTTTGTATACAGTCATACATGCTTTTACATTAGTCAAATTTGATTGAAAATGTACTACATCTATTAAAAACTCATGTAATTATGAATAATTATTCTAAAAAATTAATTAACTATTTGTAGCAAATAAGCCCGAAAAGTTTTATAGTTTTCTATTAAATGTTCATTTCTTTATGTAATTGCATCTATCAATCTTTCGAAAAATTAATTTTTTAGAATTTTAATTTTCTGAAAGATTGGTAGATGCAATATTGTTAATCGGAAATACGAATACAAAAAAAAAAATTATAGATCAAATTGTTAAACAATTGAAAATTCGAGATCAATGGTGTAAAATTTCTCTCATTCAAATAAATTTTAACGGAATTTTGAATAGAATATGCCAAAAGGACTAATGGTGCCAAAAAAACAAACGTCTAAAACTTAAATGCCACAAAAAAAATGTTGAGGATCAATATGCTAAAATGATCATAAATTAGGGACCAATGGTGCCATTAACCCTATCAATAAAGACTGCAAATTCTAAGAAAACGAAGAAAAAGAAAGTGCGAGACACTCGCACGTGTGACATTACTACGTTTCACATCTTCCTTTTTTTCAATAATGCGTGTCACTTTCCTATTGCTTACAAGTGGGGAGCGACTATAATTGTTGACACTTGACAAGCTGGTGATGATGACTAAATTTTTAATTGGCAACTTTCTTTTTTCTTTTGATAAATTTTCCAAAAAAATAAAAAATAAAAACGGGTGGGTTCTTTAGCGAAATAACCTTTAAAAAAAAAAATCCTGTTTTTGGATTTTTTTTTCATGACCTTTTAAAAGTTCTATTTTGGTCGATCACATTCTCTTCAATGAAACAATTTTTGTAGGTACCATTAATGAGATTTTTGTTCACCCATAATTTTTTTTTGAAAAAGTTCCAAATTATTTAAAAAAAATATATGAAGTTTTGGTAAGTTAAAATATTGTTCACAACTTATAAGTTGGATTTTTATAGTTAGAGGATAAATAAAATTTAAAAAAAAGCCATATTGTTGTCGATTTGAAACTTGGATTTTCGATTTTTCGAGATGGAAATCACAAACAAGAGAATATGTATATTTCGCTCAATTAGACCAATTGAGATGATATGTATCGATCATACTGTATCAAGCTTGATTGGGGTGGCATTGGTTTTCACCCACTACAAGAAAAATGACTTTTCAAGGCGCTTCAAAAGCGCCTTGAAAGACCTACCATGGCGCCTATAAAAGCGCCTTGTATCCAAGTGCCGTGGTAGGTCCTAGATACCAAGGCGCTTTTAAGGCGCCTTAGTATCTCGAGGATTTCAAGGTGCCTTAAAAGCGCCTTGGTAAGTCTACGAAGGCACTTTACAAGTGCCTTAGTATCCCTCGTATAAGAAGGTGACCTACCAAGGCGCTGTTTAAGTGCTTTTATATATGCACCATAATTTTAATTATTTTTTAAAAATTTTAGGGGTATTTCTATTTTTTTTTAAGGTCATTTCTAGTTAAATTTTAAATATTACAAAACTAAAATATAAAATTAAGCTTTAAAGTGGAGATATAAATTTCATCGTTGTCCTTTTATCTGAATCGAAAATAGCAGTAGTACTAGTAACAATTGAATATCAAGTACATAAAAACCAAGAACATAGACGTGTAGAAGAATTAACATACATCAGGAGAAACACACATTAGGAGAAAAATAAGAGAAGACAAACTAAGAAAAGTAATACAATTCAATGTGAGATGAAAAGAAATTACGCGACGAATTGTAATTCAATTTTGTCTAAAAGGCTCCTAAAAGAAATAATGCAAACGAATTTTGATATAGTCTTGAGGAAAAAAAAAATTCAATCACTAAAATAAACTACGACCAGATGACACCTTT